>CM019068.1:171238465-171360637 GCA_009667805.1 Leptobrachium leishanense | reverse complement strand
TACACAGCTACACCCACAGATATACAGTAAGACCGGATTATTTTAGTTTTTAGTTTTTTCTCCAACTAAAAGATTTCACGTTGTTTTTCATGGAGTTGTTCATTTTTTTGGTCACATTAAAGTGGAAGAAGTTCTGCTGATTTATCTTTGTCTCATTTTTACATCACAGAAACCTAATATTTTAACAGGGGGAAGACTATTTTTGCTATCAGCTGCAGGGGTGTGGGAATTGTATCACCCGACGCCCGGGACATGAAGATCCGGGTGCTGGGCGAGTAGTTTTTTTTGAGATGCAGCGGACTGCGGACTTAATTGCAGGGACGCCCCCAATACCGGAAGCCAGCATTGAGCTGGCTTGCCGGCATCTGAGGGGCTGGGGCGGCTGTCCGAACGCTCTATAAACGTTCGGACAGGCCCCAGCAGCTTACCACGTTTCGTCCCGTCTAACGAGCACCGCGTGCAATGTCTTCCAGTGGCCGCTCATTGGGAAGCCCCAGGCGCGATCTTGCGAGATCTCGGAGTTCGCGAGATCGCGCTGGGGGCTTAGCAACGAGCGGCCGCTGGGAGACTTTCCACGCGGCGCTCGTTAGAAGGTACGAAACGCGGTAAGCTGCTGGGGCCTGTCCGAAAGCCGATAGAGCGTTCGGACAGCACCCCATGTCTGGTCTGAGGTCTGAAATATGCCTGTGTGTGTGTGTATATATACACACACATTGCAGCCCTCAGTGTGTATACTTATATACACTGAGGACTGCAATGTATGTATATATACACACTGAGGGCTGCAGTGTGTGTGTATATAAATACACACACAGGGTTGCAGTGTGTGTGTGTGTATACATACTGACTGTTTTGAAGTGTGTGTGTGTGTGTTGTGTGTGTGTGTGTGTGTGTGTATATATATATACACACACACACACATTTCAGAACTCTGTTTATATACAAACACATTGCAGCTGTGTGTGTGTATATATACACACACACCTGCAATGTTTGTATATATACAGAATTCTGAAATGTGTGTGTATATACAGTGGCAAGAAAAAGTATGTGAACCCTTTGGGATTACGTGGAGTTTTGCATGAATTGGTCATAAAATGTGCTCTGATCTTCATCTAAGTCACAACAATTTGAAAAACACAGTCTGCTTAAAATAATACAACACAAACATTATAGGTTTTCATTGAACAGAACATGTAAACATTCACAGTGCAGGGTGGAAAAAGTATGTGAACCCCTAGCCTAATGACTTCTCCAAGAGCTAATTGGAGCCAGGAGTGAGCCAACCTTGAGTCCAATCAGTGTGACATTATTGGATGTGTTGCTGAAAGCTGTCCTGCCCTTTAAAAACACACACCAGTTTTGGGTTTACTGGTTTCAAGAAGCACTGCCTGATGTGAACCATGCCTCGCAGAAAAGAGCTCTCAGAAGACCTACGATCAAGAATTGTTGACTTGCAGGAAGCTGGAAAGGGTTACAAAAGTATCTCCAAAAGCCTTGATGTTCATGTGTCCACGGTAAGACAGACTGTCTACAAAAGGAGAAAGTTCAGCACTGTTGCTACTCTCCCTAGGCGTGGTCGTCCTGTAAAGATGACTGCAAGAGCACAGCGCAGAATGCTTAATGAGGTAAAGAAGAATCCTAGAGTGTCAGCTAAAGACTTACAGAAATCTCTGGCACATGCTAACATTTTTGTTGACACATCTACAATAAGGAAAACATTAAACAAGAATAGAGTACATGGGAGGACACCACAGAGGAAGCCATTGCTGTCCAAAAAGAATATTGCAGCACGTTTGAAGTTTGCAAAAGACCTACGATCAAGAATTGCTCCTGTTATTGACCCGGCTTGGCTTTGACCACTCTCTATCGTGTGTATTACGCTGATTGCATATTTTAGTGATTTAACCCTAGTAGCTACACCCCCAGATATAAGAGGGGGCACTTATACACAGCTACACCCCCAGTTATAAGAGGGGGCACTTATACACCCCAGATATAAGAGGGGGCACTTATACACAGCTACACCCCCAGTTATAAGAGGGGGACACTTATACACAGCTACACTCCCAGTTATAAGAGGGGGACACTTATACACAGCTACACCCCCAGATATAAGAGGGGGCACTTATACACAGCTACAACCCCAGATATAAGAGGGGGCACTTATACACAGCTACACTCCCAGTTATAAGAGGGGGACACTTATACACAGCTACAACCCCAGTTATAAGAGGGGGGGCACTTATACACAGCTACACTCCCAGTTATTGAAGTGGAAATAGGCTGGAAGACGGCCGCCATTGTACACAGGCGGCCATCTTGTTCAGAATATCGGTTCACTTGTATATAACTAGGCAGGTTTGTAGCTGAAACTAGAATGAGGTATACGTAGAGATTTAGGAATGTGTTTAGATTAGCAGAAAAGCAATTAAAAGTTTTATGAAAGATCTCTGCTGTTCCTGGCACGGAGGAGAAAAGCGAAGTAGATCCTCCAAGGTCGTTGGGGCCCGCAGAAAGACAAAGGAGTAGGGATCAGGCCAGGTGCCATCTGTAACAAGTGATTGTAGGCGCAAGGGAGGAGGGCGCAGCCCGGAACAGAAGAGCAATTAAATATGATTTACTGAAACTAACACAAAGTTTGCCAATATACGGCCAATTAATGGAATGTCTTTGTATTAGCCAAAGGGAGGTATTAACCCACGTGGGGTGGAATAAAGTGTCATTGGGAGGTGGGCTAACTGGGACGTACCTAATTACGTATTTTTGGGTATAAGATCCCTTGCACGGGTGAAAGGGGGGGCTCACTCTTTGCGATTCAATCCTGTGTGAGCACTTGTGTGACGACACAATAAACGTTTGCCTTTCCTGAAGAGACTCGTGTTTGGACAATCCTTGCTTGTGTCTGGTCCGGCGCCGTTCTGAAAGTGAATCTGTTTTTGTCCGTCTACATTATAAGAGGGGGACACTTATACACAGCTACACCCCCAGATATAAGAGGGGGGCACTTATACACAGCTACACTCCCAGTTATAAGAGGGGGCACTTATACACAGCTACACCCCCAGATATAAGAGGGGGGCACTTATACACAGCTACACCCCCAGTTATAAGAGGGGGGCACTTATACACAGCTACACCCCCAGTTATAAGAGGGGGGCACTTATACACAGCTACACCCCCAGATATAAGAGGGGGGCACTTATACACAGCTACACCCCCAGATATAAGAGGGGCACTTATACACAGCTACACCCCCAGATATAAGAGGGGGGCACTTATACACAGCTACACCCCCAGATATAGGAGGGGGGCACTTATACACAGCTACACCCCCAGATATAAGAGGGGCACTTATACACAGCTACACCCCCAGTTATAAGAGGGGGCACTTATACACAGCTACACCCCCAGTTATAAGAGGGGGGGGCACTTATACACAGCTACACCCCCAGTTATAAGAGGGGGCACTTATACACAGCTACAACCCCAGTTATAAGAGGGGGCACTTATACACAGCTACAACCCCAGTTATAAGAGGGGGCACTTATACACAGCTACACCCCCAGTTATAAGAGGGGGGCACTTATACACAGCTACACCCCCAGTTATAAGAGGGGGCACTTATACACAGCTACACCCCCAGTTATAAGAGGGGGGCACTTATACACAGCTACACCCCCAGTTATAAGAGGGGGGGCACTTATACACAGCTACACCCCCAGATATATAGAGGGGCACTTATACACAGCTACACCCCCAGTTATAAGAGGGGGGCACTTATACACAGCTACACCCCCAGTTATAAGAGGGGGGCACTTATACACAGCTACACCCCCAGTTATAAGAGGGGGCACTTATACACAGCTACACCCCCAGTTATAAGAGGGGGGCACTTATACACAGCTACACCCCCAGATATAAGAGGGGGGCACTTATACACAGCTACACCCCCAGATATAAGAGGGGGCACTTATACACAGCTACACCCCCAGTTATAAGAGGGGGCACTTATACACAGCTACACCCCCAGATATAAGAGGGGGCACTTATACACAGCTACACCCCCAGTTATAAGAGGGGGGCACTTATACACAGCTACACCCCCAGTTATAAGAGGGGGGCACTTATACACAGCTACACCCCCAGTTATAAGAGGGGGGCACTTATACACAGCTACACCCCCAGTTATAAGAGGGGGGCACTTATACACAGTGTCGGGTATATTAGAATGGAATAATTAAAATGGATGCCTGTAGCCATCTTGTTTTAAATGGAAAGTTGTTGTTTTTTTTCAATTTTCCCTAGTTTTAGAAATGGACAGAGATTTTTTTTAAATAGTTCATGGCTCGGTGAACCTTAAGAGTTCTGTTTTTTCTATAGATGCCAGAGAAAGGATTTCAGTTGATAAAGAGACTCAGTAAAAACATTGAGAGGAGTAGAGACATTAATTTAATCTTGACAGGAGAGACCCAAAGTCTAGGTCTGAATAGAGGATCTTTGTTGAGACAGATTGATCTTTTGACCTTAGGGCTCCCTGTCACATGTACACACATAGAGACGTTTGTCAAGATGGAGCGTGTCTCTGGTGTTTACAGCTCTGCCCGTTCACAGGAGGGAGGGGCTCGTTCAGTGCAGGCTGGATGAGAATCGTTTCCCGGGACATGAGGCCATTGTTACCTCGGCGGATCCGGCTGCAGGTCAGTGTCTTATCACATAAAGGGCTCTATTACGATCTTGACGCTAACGGTAGCGCTCACCTGCGTCAGCATTAACGTTAGCTGCGGTATTTGCCGCTTATTACAATCCAAACGCATTAAAAAACCCGTTTGCGTTTGGTATCTTGTGCTTTTCAGGGCGAGGTCGCTGTACATTGCGCTCCCTATACTTAACATGGGGAGCGCAAAGCGTTAATCTGCACTGCTATTACAAAGTCCCAGCGCTGATTAACGCCTGGCTTTGGTCAACGAAAAGTTACCCAGAGCCAGGACTTGGTGTTAACGGATTCCGCTGGTGCAGAATCCGCGGGTCTGGGTAAAAGCCGGATCAATGCTCTTTTCATCACAAAACGCCGGATCCTGCCGGATTCATGCATTTTTTTGAGAAATCACATCGGATCTTTGCATTTTTAAGGACATCTCTTGTGGGATTTCAATAATGGAGGTGTTACAAATCCTGGTACCCCAGGCGCCCCTTTCCGCTGAAATTAGGAGGTGATCGTACGAACACACAGAATAGCCCAGGGCTAGAGTCCTGCGGGAGCGGCGTTTCTGCACTTCTCCGGCTGCGGGAAAGGCGTTTCCCACTGTGGCCCGAGCACAAAACAATTTAGCTGGCCGCACATTGCCGGTGGCCGTGTGTTTTTTCTCCTACAAGTGGCCGCTGGCGACGGGCAATATATCCACGTGAGCTGGGGGCAATATATCCACGTGAGCTGGCGGCAATATATCCAGGTGAGCTGGGGGCAAATATATCCAGGTGAGCTGGGGGCAAATATATCCAGGTGAGCTGGGGACAAATATATCCACGTGAGCCAGGGGCAAATATATCCACGTGAGCCAGGGGCAAATATATCCACGTGAGCCAGGGGCAAATATATCCACGTGAGCTGGGGAAAATATATCCACGTGAGCTGGGGCAAATATATCCACGTGAGCTGGGGCAAATATATCCACGTGAGCTGGGGCAAATATATCCACGTGAGCTGGGGCAAATATATCCATGTGAGCTGGGGGCAATTGTTACATCCTCAGCCCCCGCTGTGCTCCCTGGGGGGTCTGGGCAAGAAGGGGAACCGCTGGCTTGGTCATAAAATGTGCTCTGATCTTCATCTAAGTCACAACAATTTGAAAAACACAGTCTCTCTTAAAATAATACAACACAAACATTACATGTTACGTTCAATAAACACATGAAAACATGTAAACATTCAGAGTGCAGGGTGGAAAAAGTATGTGAACCTTTGGACTTAATAACTGGTTGACCCTCCTTTGGCAGCAATAACCTCAACCAAACGTTTCCTGTAGTTGCAGATTAGACCTGTACAACGATCTGGAGTAATTTTGGACCACTCATTTGAGAAAGCAAACATGGGCTTAAGCTGCGCATGCATCATCAACCCATTCCTCTGACCAAGCACTTGCAGCATCAGCCCATCCCTCTAACCAAGCACTCGCAGCATCAACCCATCCCTCTGACCAAGCACTCGCAGCATCGACCCATCCGTCTGACCAAGCACTCGCAGCATCGACCCATCCGTCTGACCAAGCACTCGCAGCATCGACCCATCCCTCTGACCAAGCACTCGCAGCATCGACCCATCCCTCTGACCAAGCACTCGCAGCATCGACCCATCCCTCTGACCAAGCACTCGCAGCATCAACCCATCCCTCTGACCAAGCACTCGCAGCATCGACCCATCCCTCTGACCAAGCACTCGCAGCATCAACCCATCCCTCTGACCAAGCACTCGCAGCATCGACCCATCCCTCTGACCAAGCTCTCGCATACCTTGTGTGCAAAGTACACAAGATACACAATTTGCGCATGTACGTACGAAAGTTACATACACTAGCAAATTGCTTATGAAAAAGGGGGAGGGGTAGTGGCTATTTACATTAAGCTCCTTTTAAGTAAACACATTCTCTTTTTTGTTTTTTTATCCGATGAATAGATTAATCGATTATGAGAATAATCGGTGGTTGCAGCCCTAGTGAATTCTCTGATACGCTCATACACACCACACATTACTGTGAGTTTTATTGCTGTGACGGCTCTGTGATACAGTAATGTGTGTGGTTTTTGTTTCACGTTTCGAGGGGTCCTTTATTCTTTTTCACCAGAAAATAACCAAGATGAAGGAGGAGGTGATGGAAGTGATCATAGGTGACACGTCAGAGACGGAGGAGGTGATGGAGAGGTCCCCGGGTCACATGTCAGTGAAGGGGGAGGTGATGGAGAGGTCCCCGGGTCACATGTCAGGGAAGGAGGAGGTGATGGAGAGGTTCCTGGGTCACCTGTCAGAGACGGAGGAGCGGCTGAACGGACAGGTAAGGCAGACATTGACCCAGACATTGCAATGTCTCTTATCTCCAGTGGCGACTCTAGGAACAATATTTAGGGGGGGCACAGAAGATACCGCAGTCAAAACTGGGGGGGCACTAATAATTTTCACCACTAAATCATATCACTGAATAAAACTAAGGGCCCAATCACCTGTGTGAGCTAAAACACCATCGCTAAAGGAAACATTTAGCGCGAGTTGCTAAAACATAGTGCCTGACGACCCACGAACAGATCACCTTGTCTGCAGTAGTCCATGAACAAGGTCGTTTAGCGCACGCTAGGAAAACTCTAAGACTCGGGCTGAGACCCAGCGCTAATGCGGTTGTGTACAGGATAGAACGGGTTTTTTTCCAGTGCAGAGTGCCGGGCCATACCTATCCCCCGCCCACACAAGCTTGAATATGAACACATCCAGTGAATAACCTCACACCCCTGCATTATTAAAATCATCCAAGGTGGCCGTATCATCCATGGTTTGATGCACACATATATTAAGGCTGATGGGCATTGCATCATAAATGCCACCCAACAGCAGGTAAAATCATTACACTGCATTTAATAGATCCAAAAGGAAGGCCAGGTGAGCGACAAAAATTTCCCTGCAGCAGCATATAAATAATACATGTTTCAGGGCAAGACTTATTCACATGTCCCTTTAAACATGGTCCACACAGTCACCCTAATAATCAACCGCTTCCATACTATGAATAACCCCCAGCATAAAATGTTTAAAATTAGGCAATATATTAGAATTAGGATATATGTGGATAAAGGATACTTTTATAATAGAGCCGATTGCAACAGCAACGACAATGCGGACCAGATCCATTGCTATAGTGTATGGGGCCAAGAGAACACCTGTGCTGCATTCCTTTCAATTGCCTGTTAATTTTGGGCGAAGATCTGTTTTTTTTGGAGTTAGCACCAGGGTTAAGCAGTAGGTAAAATGTTGCAATTAGTGCCCCTCAAAAAATTTGCGCTGGCACCAACTGATCTGCTAGCTGCAAAAGCGCTAGAGATCTCGAGCGCTCCCCATGTTGAGTAAAGGACACGGAAAGTACAGTAAGCTCGAGCTACAAATCGCTAATAGCAACGCGCTAAGTGATTTTTCCCCTTTGTAGCGAGAGGCAAAAGTTCTGTTGGTCAGGCGCTAGACTCGATTAACCTGGCGCTAACGCAAAACCATGCCGACGCAAGGGTTAACTCACACCAGGTAATAGTGCCCTAAATAAGTGTATATAAACAAGATTCCAAAACCCCAGAGTAATGTGATGCAATGATGCCTTTTTATTGTACTAACATGATACTTTATTTGCCGCAGTTCGGCAGTTTTCGCTGAATGTCTGATTGCTCCTTCAGCGACTCCACTTTTAGTAAATTACAGTGACCATTCGCTAAATAGGGAATTCACTTTATTTTCAGCAAAATAAATTCCCCGAAATGTGACAAAAAGCAGAGGATCTAAAGATGATTAGACCCTTTAGATTCTAACTTCCATAATAACCCCTGAAATCAGGGGTCAAGTCCTGGGAAAAAAAGTGAGGGAACTCACCCACGAATTCCACAACCCCCATTACCTGAAGAAAATATATATATATATATATCACGAGTATAGCCGGACGAGCCGGTGATACCATTTTTATTGGGTTAACTTTACATTTAAAAGACAAGCTTTCAAGAGTGTAAACTGGAAACTATACTGATCAGTGAAAGGTATCACTACGTACAGGTATACTCGTGATTGTGGCAACTGGACTAACACGGTATATATAATATATATATATCCAGGCACAGACCCCCAGAATAACATACACAGTGCTGAACCCCCAGAATAATATACACAGTGCTGAACCCCCAGAATAATATACACAGCGCTGAACCCCCAGAATAATATACACAGCGCTGAGCCCCCAGAATATACACAGCACTGAGCCCCCAGAATAACATACACAGCGCTGAGCCCCCAGAATAATATACACAGCACTGAGCCTCCAGAATAACATACACAGCACTGAGCCCCCAGAATAATATACACAGCGCTGAGCCCCCAGAATAACATACACAGCACTGAGCCCCCAGAATAACATACACAACACTGTGCCCCCAGAATAATATACACAACATTGTGCCCCCAGAATAATATACACAACACTGAGCCCCCAGAATAATATACACAGCGCTGAGCCCCCAGAATAATATGCACAGCACTGAGCCCCCAGAATAATATACACAGCACTGAGCCCCCAGGATAACATACACAACACTGAGCCTCCAGAATAATATACACAGCACTGAACCCCAAGAATAATATACACAGCACTGAACCCCAAGAATAATATACACAGCACTGAACCCCAAGAATAATATACACAGCACTTGTTATATGGATATATTTTCCCCAGTTCACATGGATATAATTGCCCCAGCTCATATGGATAATGCCCCCAGCTCTCATGGATAATGCCCCAGGTCTCATGGATAATGCCCCAGCTCTCATGGATAATGCCCCCAGCTCTCATGGATAATGCCCCCAGCTCTCATGGATATGCCCCCAGCTCTCATGGATATGCCCCCAGCTCTCATGGATATTGCCCCAGCTCTCATGGATAATGCCCCAGCTCTCATGGATATTGCCCCAGCTCTCATGGATAATGCCCCAGCTCTCATGGATAATGCCCCAGGTCTCATGGATAATGCCCCAGCTCTCATGGATAATGCCCCTGGTCTCATGGATATGCCCCAGGTCTCATGGATAATGCCCCAGCTCTCATGGATAATGCCCCAGCTCTCATGGATAATGCCCCAGCTCTCATGGATAATGCCCCCTGGTCTCATGGATAATGCCCCAGGTCTCATGGATAATGCCCCAGGTCTCATGGATAATGCCCCAGCTCTCATGGATATTGCCCCCTGGTCTCATGGATAATGCCCCAGCTCTCATGGATATTGCCCCAGGTCTCATGGATAATGCCCCAGCTCTCATGGATAATTGCCCCAGCTCTCATGGATAATGCCCCAGCTCTCATGGATAATGCCCCAGCTCTCATGGATATGCCCCAGGTCTCATGGATATTGCCCCAGCTCTCATGGATAATGCCCCAGCTCTCATGGATAATGCCCCAGCTCTCATGGATATTGCCCCCTGGTCTCATGGATATTGCCCCCTGGTCTCATGGATAATGCCCCAGCTCTCATGGATATGCCCCCAGCTCTCATGGATAATGCCCCAGCTCTCATGGATAATGCCCCAGCTCTCATGGATATTGCCCCCTGGTCTCATGGATAATGCCCCAGCTCTCATGGATAATGCCCCAGCTCTCATGGATATTGCCCCCCCCCCAGGTCTCAGGGATAATGCCCCCAGCCCAGCTCATCTTTGCTGCTGCTTCTGCTCCTCTGCCAGCGGCCGCGTGCTTCCTGTTACAAGGGCCAGCTGACAGGAAGTGCAGCCGCTCGCCTGGGATCTATGAAACAGCCAGGCGAGCGGCTCCACCTCTTGTCAGCTGGCCCTTGTAACAGGAAGCACGCCGGCCGCCGGCAATGTGCGGCGGCGGCGTTCGGGCTCGGGCCACAGCGGGAACGCTGCGTTCCCGCAGCGGGAAAAGTGCGGGAACGCCGTTCCTGCGCGTTCCCGCTCGACTCGAGCCCTGCCTGAAATGCCATAAAAGCAGGGAAATACAATAAAATTAATAAACAATGTGGCATTTAGCCTACTCATTAACCCCTAAAATGCCATTGATCAAGGTAAAACATGAAATGCATACACTGTGAGGCATATAGCTAACACATTAACCCCTAAAATGCCATTAATCAAGGAAAAAATAAAATGTATAATGTGAGGGATGAAGCCTACCCATTAACCCTTAATATACAACTAAACCAAGGCAAAAACTAATGTAATACACAATGTAATGTATAGTCTGAACATTAACCACTTCACTGCTGAGACATTTCAACCCTGTGAAAATGCTTAAATTTAAGTGCCTGTTATTATTTAATGTTTTTGACTTTTATTTCAAACGGAATATGGTCATGTTGGGTATCATTGGAAAGGCCAGAATATGCTCTTTCCAATGACACCTAGATCGTCCATATACGATGCACAGGGACGGAGATACACTGGTCCGAAGAAGTGTGGTAAGCTGGAAGCTGATTTTTGGTGGGGGGGCACATGGGGGGGCAAGGAATAACCTAGGGGGGGCAATTGCCCCCCCTCGCCCCCCTGTAGAGTCGCCTATGCTTGTCTCCTCCCTTCTTCCTCCAGTGATGGGGGAGGGGAAGCTTGAATGAGTTTCACGGGGGGGGGGGAGACGTCAGATTGCCAGGGAAAGCAGGAAATCTTCCTCATGGTATATGTGAGTTTGTGCTGATAAATAATGGCGTCACATTAATGAGGTCATTTGCTGTTTAGGCTGAATGTGAGTTTGAGGACGTGGCCGTTTACTTCTCCCAGGAGGAGTGGGACTGTTTAAAGGAAGAAGAGAAGGAGCTTTACAGGGATGTGATGATGGAGAATTACCAGACCCTATGCTCTCTGGGTAAGAAAGTCTCCCCCTCCTTCACAGGCAGCTTCATACAAAACATCTTCTATTGCTGTTGGATCATAAGATCTTTCTGGACATTTTCTCTTCACACAGGACGGATCAATGGGATTCCTGCACTTATATCCGCCATGGAGAGAGGGGAGGAGCCGTGTGTCAGGAGGCGCCAGGAGATGGAGAGAGGGGAGGAGCCGTGTGTCAGGGGGCGCCGGGAGATGGAGAGAGGGGAGGAGCCGTGTGTCCGGGGGCGCCGGGAGAGAGGGGAGGAGCCGTGTCTTAGGGGGCGCCGCGGATATGAGGACATGGAGGATCATGGGAATACTGGTCCAGGTTAGTATCACAGACAGGCTCTCAGGAAAGTAAAACATTTTCTCCCGGTTTGTTCAGTTTAATTTTATACGACAATAAGCTGCGATTGCTTCTAGTAGAAATGCTGAAATAATTGGGGTAAAATACCATTTATGAGGCTTTGTGAGACGTATCTGCCCCTCACCTTTCACTCACCAGTTTCCTCATCATTGAATATATGCGTCCCCTGGCCGTGTCATGGTATGTATCGTGATGGCTCTCCCATTCGCTGGGGCTTGGGTTCTCCTTGTGTTTCCCTATAGATATGTCGAGGCCATTGGTTCCTGCATGGAAAGCTCAGCTGGGTTTCCCCTCTTTAAATGGGGCAGACATGGGGTCCTCTGTGTCTGTTTCAGGGATCTATACTTAAATAAATTAAATGACCTGTCCTGCAGCTGGACGTTCTTCTCCATTCCTGCTCTGGGTTGGGCTTCCCACTCAGCTTGGCCCTGGCCGCCTAGTGGTCGCCCACAGTCAGTGTTTCCGGGTTTGTTGCTGCAGAATGAAGCCGGCGCTGCTCGTGCTCTGGTCTGGCTTCTGACTGATCAGTCTTGTTATTTGGCAGCTTTAGTGTCAGAATGCCGATACTAGAGCTGGATCGGTTTCCAGCGGCAGCAATAAGAGCTGCACTGCCCTGTAGGTGTCCTGGACCTTTATTTAAGGCGCCCCAGTGATTGCACTCACGCCACATAATAGTGTTATGTTCAGTAATAAAGTGCAGTTAATGCAGGTTTGTGCTTTTAATGAGGCGTGTGTACAAACATATTTATTCTCAATTTATTTTCAGACTCTCTGCACAGAAATGATCCTAAAGAACATCAAATGGTCAGGAAGCTACTAATCAAAACTAAGGAGGAATCAATAGAATCAAAGGACTTCATAGAGCAAACACCTTCCAAGGACACGAGTGTATCTATACAAGAGAGAAAGGGAGCTAAAGGAAAGGCACACTCATGTGCTACATGTGGGGAAAGCTTCACACTTAAAGCAGATCTGGCTCAGCATCAGAGAACTCACACAGGAGAGAAGCCTTACTCATGTTCTGAATGTGGGAAATATTTTACTCGTAAATCACACCTTGTTAGACACAAGAAAATTCACACAGGAGAAAAGCCTTATGGATGTTCTGAATGTGGGAAACGTTACAGCAGTAGCTCAGATCTTAATTTACACAAGAGACTTCACACAGGAGAGAAACCTTTCTCATGTTCAGAATGTGGGAAATGTTTTTTTCATGATTCACAACTTATTTCCCACAAGAGAACTCACACAGGAGAAAGACCTTATGGATGTTCTGAATGTGGGAAAAGTTTCACCAGTAACGCAGTTCTTAAAAAACACCAGAGTATTCACACAGGAGAGAAGCCTTTCTGTTGTTCAGAATGTGGGAAATGCTTTAGCCGTTACGGATACCTTATTACTCATCAGATAACCCACACAGGAGAGAAGCGTTATGGATGTTCTGAATGTGGGTTATATTTCGGCAGTGGCAGAGCTCTTACTTTCCACATGAGAACTCACACAGGAGAGAAGCCTTTCTCTTGTTCAGAATGTGGGAAATGTTTTATTCAAAAATCAAACCTTGTTTACCACATGAGATCTCACACAGGAGAAAGTCGTTTTGAATGTTCTGAATGTGGGAAAAGTTTCTGCAGTAGCTCAGATCTTAATAAGCACAAGAGAGTTCACACAGGAGAGAAGCCTTTCTCTTGTTCAGAATGTGGGGAAGGTTTTGCCCATAAATCAACCCTTGTTAAACATCAGATAACCCACACAGGAGGGAGTCCTTATGGATGTTCTGAATGTGGGAAATATTTTGGCAGTGCATCAGCTCTTAATATACACCAGAGAACTCACGCAAGAGAGAAGCCTTTCTCATGTTCTGTATGTGGGGAAAGTTTCAGCCGTAGCTCAGCTCTTAATGTACACAAGAGTCGTCACATAGGAGAGAAGCCTTTCTCTTGTTCAGAATATGGGGAAAGTTTTGCCCATAGCTCAACCCTTGTTAAACATCAGATAACCCACACAGGAAAGAAGCCTTATGGATGTTTTGAATGTGGGAAATTTTTAGGCAGTGCCGCAGCTCTTAATATACACCAGAGAACTCACGCAGGAGAGAGGCCTTTCTCATGTTCTGTATGTGGGAAAAGTTTTACTTATACTTCAGCTCTTGTTATACATCAGGGAACTCACGCAGTTGAGGAACCTTAAGCATGTCGTGTAAGCACAGAGACTTCACAATGGAGTGTGGCCTTTCCACTGTCTGACCGTGGCTAAAGGGACAGTATCAGTAGCATAAGCTGTAATGGGATGACTTGTGCATTAAAAACACAAATTATAAATCACTTTTATAAAACACATTATAAAGCATATGCTGCTGCTGCTGTTTTTTTCCTCTGTGTGACGTAATCGCATGTAAAACTGAAGTTAGGTTTTTCTCCTGTTTCCATTTTGTGGATTTTTCCCAAGATGCAACATTTACCCAAATTTTATGGCAAGTCTCGCTTTACAGCTGTGGTATAGGATAAAGCAGCAGTGAAGAGGCAATGGGGAGGGAATATTTAGACAAGGATGCGGGTGATCTATTGTGCTGTCTAGGCTTCCTGAGAAAAGAGCTGACAGCAGAATGAGATCTGATAGTGGGCTAACACTGAATGGTACCCATGGTGATGTCCTTTGAATAACACAATGTAATGCTATGAGTCGGATTTCGGAGATCTGACCCATTCCTCCCATTCTATGGCCAAAGCCACACAGTGAGGAGCAAGTGAAGGATAGATACTGTGTGGGGAGGTTGCATCACAAAACATCACACAGTGGATGCACCCGGTGACACATACAGAGGAAAATCATTTTTGAACTAAACATTCAAGAGAAAATCAAAGCACATGTAAGATATCAGCAACAGCAAATAAACACAATAAGGACATTCCGTTTTTTTGGGGGTAGTGGTCCTTTACCCATTTGGCTACTGATGACGAGCTAATCGCGTCCTTACTTTTCCTGCGAGGGTGCGAAGGCTGTGCTCAGCTCGTCGTCCTTTGGACCCCCATATCTCCTGTAGCATAAAAGACACAGGGCCATGCTTGGAATTGTTAGAAAGGCCAGAGCATGTCCTTTCCAATGATCCCACCACGTGACCATGTTATATGTAAAACAAAAGAACTATAATAATTAAATTTTCCTCTTTTTTAATAATGCAGCACTATTGTTCACTTTTCAGTTTTAACACAAACCATGCCGCTGCACTAAATCACCTTCTCATTTTCCACGCCGGGACCCAATGTAGAGGTGATGGCGCAAAGCGTTACTACACATCAGATACTACACATAACAGGTTCCCAATTATAATTCTTTTCAACCAGAGTGCCCCATAGAATGAGACCCCTCACCATCTCACGGATAATGTATACTGATCGCAGGACTAGTTACTAGTTGCTGCTCGGGCTTTTTTGGAGAATCTACTTTACAGTTATTTATCATGTGTTTTTTATCTGTGTTTCTCCATTAGCCTGGGCAAAGTGTAACTACTTACCACTTACTGTGACTCTACATTTGGAGAGGGGTGTGTGTGTATATATATATATAATCTCTAATGTGTAAACAAACCAAAAAACAACACCGCTGTAGTCCACTAACCGTAGCATCATGGCGATAACATATCACAATACCGGCCCAACATATTCCTCCCAGGGTCCCCACACCTTATCATACATATGTTGAGTTTGATCTATCTTAGCTGTAAGCTCTTCCATTAAACGAGCGTCCTCAATTGTAACACAGATCTCCTTTATAGAGGGGATTCTATCACTTAACCAGTTACCCGCCAGAGCCCTCCTCATGGCTGATGTTAATTTCACAAACAACTTATTTTCCTCGTACGTAAGTATTGACGGGTCTGGACAGGAGGAGAGCCCAGGGATCTAACCCAGTATCCCTCCTAAATACCGCCGAAAGAAAACATCTCATCTTACCCCAGAACTGTTTCACTAATGGACATTCCCACCACACATGGATAAAAGTTCCCTTTTGACCACAATTTCTCCAGCATACATCATAGAGGTGGTTTTACCCATGTGACAGAGTTGGACAGGGGTCGTATATCCTGGTGGGATACTGTTATGATCATGGGTGATTTCTGCCATAAATTATCATATTTTAATACTAACTGATTGACATACCAAAGAAGGACCACTAGGGGCAGTGTGTAGGCTGTTTGCACTGTGGGGCTAGCTGTGATGTCATTAAGCCAGCCTACTTTAGAGAGGTCTTTTCCTATTGGTAGAGAGGGTTTGTCTACTGGTGACTCCCACTGGGAATAAAAGGGGGACTTCCACCAAGAGTTAGGTCTCTTTACCCTGATACCTGAGACTGACCACCATGTGAAGTTTTTCTGCAGCCCCCAGCTTGGGGCGTAGTAAGCATGCTTTTAGTTCATTGCTGTATTGTTTAAGTATTGTTGTTTAGTTTAACGCCGCAGGACGTACATTTACGTCCTGCATTAGGCGGGCTTTGACGCTGCAGGACGTAAATGTACGTCCTCGGCGTTTACAGCCCCCCTCCGGTAATACTTACCTCCTCCGGTCGCTCCCACGCTGCTCTGACTCCCGCGGAGTCAGATCAGTGTGATCCCTCCTCCAGCGCAGTGACGTCATCGCGCCGGTGGCGCGATGACGTCAGTTTCAGGCGTCCCCCCCGCCAGAGCAGGGGAAGCGCCTGAAGGGGAGGGGGGGATCCTTTGGATCCCTCTATCTCCCCATCGCCGGGGACCAGGCGGCTGTGGCCAGCATCGCTGGAAGGGTCACAGACTGACCTTTCCAGCGATGTATGGGGGGTTAACCCCTTAGCTGCCAGGTCGCGACAGGGCACTAATTTGTGCCCGATCGCGGCCTATTTCCGGTGGGGGCCGCCATCTTGGATGGCAGGCCCCACCTCTGGGTCCCCCTCTGGTCAACTGACTCATCGCGCCATGCGCAATGATGTCAGTTAACCGGGGAACCCCCTAGCTGCAAAGGGATTTCCCATGGAAATCCCTTGCAGGAGATAGGGGGGTTCTTTGAACCCCTTTATCTCCTGATCGGTGGCAGCTAGGGGGTCACGTCTGATATTGCTGGAAAGGCCAGATCATGGCCTGTCCAATGATATCAAACATGACCATGTTATATGTAAAATAAAAGTGTAAAAAAAGTAAAAATAAAAATAATAACAAATAATATAATAAAAAATAAAAATATAATAATAAAAAAAAAATTGTTTTTTTTAATGCAGCACTATTGTTCACATTTCAATTATAATGTGAACAATGATGCTTCACTAATGAATTTTTTTGGGGGGGTTTAGCTAAAATCACACAATTTCTCTCCCCAAAAAAAAATGGGTTCCCCGTTCTAATTTTTTTAACAAATCTACCCAATAGAATATGACCGCAGAGCCTCGGATAATAAAATTAAAAAAAAAAAACACTTTACACACTGTGGAAGATTGAAATTTTATTGAAAATTCACATTTTTTTACATTTTTTGTTATAGCATTTTGGCAGGCATGACATATACATATAATAATGATATATTATTAATCTGCCGAGTCTGACGGAAAGAACGATATATAATTTGTCTGGTGGTATAAGAATACGTGACTTAAAAATGGTCAAAATGAGCTCAGCAAACTTCTACTTCCGAAACAGCGCCGAAGTTGTAAAATTACTCCCGTCCTTAAGGGGTTAATGTACGGTGCCATGACTGTGTGTATATGTGTTAGTTTTTCAGTAGTTACTGTAAAGCAAATGATATAAACTGTGAATATAGATTGCCAAGTAAATTGTCATTCATATTGCACCGGTTATTATATATATATATTCGACCATATTACCCACACGATATAAATGTTATTGTTGCAACTTAGGGCTTTAATTATTGCATATTAATTCAATAATTAATGATACATTTAATGCCCAAAACGAAACAGATACACAAATAGAAGACTGGGCTATAGCTTCCCATATTTCTTCCCATTCTTCTCCAGGTATGTCCTCATTCAAATCCGCCTCCATCGGCTGCGATACTTCAAATCCCCCCACTCTTTCCAATTAGAACATAGATTTAGATACACATTAGTAAAGAAATAAATTTGGGAGACCTAACCCTCCCCTAGATTTGGGGCGGTAAAGCAGTTTTCTGACCACCCTACACCTCCTATTACACCACACATAAGTGTGACGATTTTATATATATATATATATATATATATACAGTCAGGTCCAGAAATATTGGGACATGGACACAATTGTAACATCTTTGGCTCTATACACCACCACAATGGAGTTGGAATGAAACAAACACAATGTGCTTTAACTGCAGACTGTCAGCTTTAATTTGAGGGTATGTACATCCAACTCAGGTGAACGGTGTAGGACTTACAGCAGTTTGCAGATGTGCCCCCACTTGTTAAGGGACCAAAAGTAATGGGACAGAATAATAATCATAAATCAAACTTTCCCTTCTTAATACTTGGTTACAAATCCTTTGCAGTCAATCACAGCCTGAAGTCTGGAACGCATAGACATCACCAGACGCTGGGTTCATCCCTGGTGATGCTCTGCCAGGCCTCTACTGCAACTGTTTCAGTTCCTGCTTATTCTTGGACATTCTCCATTCAGTTTTGTCTTCAGCAAGTGAAATGCTGCTCAATGGGATTCAGGTCAGGTGATTGACTTGGCCATTGCATAACATTCCACTTCTGTCCCTTCAAAAACTCTTTGGTTGCTTTTGCAGTATGCTTTGGGTCATTGTCCATCTGCACTGTGAAGCGCCGTCCAATGAGTTCTGCAGCATTTGGCTGAATGTGAGCAGATAATATTGCCCGAAACACTTCAGAATTCATCCTGCTGCTTTTGTCAGCAGTCACATCATCAATAAATACAAGAGAACCAGTTCAATTGGCAGCCATACATGCCCACGCCATGACACTACCCACCACATGCTTCACTGATGAGGTGGTATGCTTAGGATCATGAGCAGTTCCTTTCCTTCTCCATACTCTTCTCTTCCCATCACTCTGGTACCAGTTGATCTTGGTCTCATCTGTCCATAGGATCTTGTTCCAGAGCTGTGAAGGCTTTGTTAGGTGGTGTTTGGCAAACTCTAATCTGGCCTTCCTGTTTTTGAGGCTCACCAATGGTTTACATCTTGTGGTGAACCCTCTGTATTCACTCTGGTGAAGTCTCCTCTTGATTGTTGACTTTGACACACATACACCTACCTCCTGAGAGTGTTATTGATCTGGTCAAGTGTTGTGAAGGGTGTTTTCTTCACCAGGGAAAGAATTCTTCAGTCATCCACCACAGTTGTTTTCCGTGCTCTCCTGGGTCTTTTGGTGTTGCTGAGCTCACCGGTGCGTTCCTTCTTTTTGAGAATGTTCCAAACAGTCATTTTGGCCACACCTAATGTTCTTGCTATCTCTCTGATGGGTTTGTTTTGTTTCTTCAGCCTAATGATGGCTTGCTTCACTGATAGTGAAGGCTCTTTGGATCTCATCTTGAGAGTTGACAGCAACAGATTCCAAATGCAAATAGCACACTTTTATCTGCACATTGTAATTGGGGTAATGAGGGAATATCACACACCTGGCCATGGAACAGCTGAGAAGCCAATTGTCCCATTACTTTTGGTCCCTTAACAAGTGGGAGGCACATCTGCAAACTGCTGTAAGTCCTACACCGTTCACCTGAGTTGGATGTACATACCCTCGAATTAAAGCTGTCAGTCTGCAGTTAAAGCACATTGTGTTTGTTTCATTCCAACTCCATTGTGGTGGTGTATAGAGCCAAAGATGTTACAATTGTGTCGATGTCCCAATATTTCTGGACCTGACTGTATATTATATATATATATATATACACACACACACATTGCAGCCCTCAGTGTGTTTATATACATGTGTGTGTATACATACATACAATGTGTATGTATACACACACGGTACATACATGTATATATATGTAAATACACACACACAGGACTGCAATGTGTATATATAATATATATATATTTATATTATACATACACATATATACATACACACACACATATATACATAGATACACACAACAAAATAGTGTTTAAATAAAGGTCTTTATTCGTCACATGTATCTGACGCTGCCTCTATAGGCTGTTATGAATAAAGACCTTAATTTCAACAAAATAGTGTTTAACACCTTCGCTGCTATGGACGCGCTCAGCGCGTCCAACCGCAGGTAACGTTCCTTGCGGTGGACGCGCTGAGTGCGTCCTCCCTTTGGGGTCAGCGTTCGGCCAGGTTCCGGCCGATCGCTGGCCCCCCCGGTACGGGCTGACATCCTCGATGTCAGCCCAGCACCCGGAACCGCCGCCGGAGTAATTAGGTGTCATCGCGGCAAGGCGATGACACTGTCACGGTCCACCCCGTGTACCTGTCTAGCAAACCTGGATCTAAGAACTTTGCCCTGGCTTTCTTCATTCTTGGATTCCAGTCCAGGTTTTGCCCAGGCTAAGCACCATGTTCAGGCTCCTGGAGATCCAGCCTGGGTTTTCCTGTCTAGCCCTGGACTTCCAGCTGAGGCCCATCCATGTTTAAGCCTCCTTAAAAGGCAGAGAGACCCAGCCATCAATGGGTCTGCATTAATGGTCTCCCTGACTGAGGTCTCTTGGTGGTGTGCTAACCTGCTCTACCAGAACCATCTTATCCTACGTATCCAGGACCCATCTGTCTACCCGTGGATTACAGTTGTTGATCACCCTCTGACCTCTTTGATCCAGGTACCACTGTCCAGACTTCCTCTTGGTGGGCCCTGTCTGCAGTCTAGCAGTGGCGTAGCGTGGGTTGTCAGCGCCCGGGGCCAGCCAAGAATTGTGCGCCCCCCCAACCTGTGGACACGTTATCGATATTGCACCAGCTCTCACATGAATATTGCCCCAGCTCACACATGGATTTGCCCCAGCTCACACATGGATTTGCCCCAGCTCATGGATTTGCCCCAGCACATGGATTTTCCCCAGCTCATGGATTTGCCCCAGCTCATGGATACTGCCCCAGCTCATGGATATGCCCCAGCTCATGGATTTGCCCCAGCTCATGGATTTGCCCCAGCACATGGATATGCCCCAGCTCATGGATATGCCCCAGCTCATGGATTTGCCCCAGCTCATGGATTTGCCCCAGCACATGGATTTGCCCCAGCTCATGGATATGCCCCAGCTCATGGATTTGCCCCAGCTCTTGGATATGCCCCAGCACATTGATTTGCCCCAGCACATGGATTTGCCCCAGCTCATGGATTTGCCCCAGCACATGGATATGCCCAGCTCATGGGATATTGCCCCAGCTCACACATGGATTTGCCCCAGCACATGGATATGCCCAGCTCATGGGATATTGCCCCAGCTCACACATGGATATGCCCCAGCTCATGGGATATTGCCCCAGCTCATGGATTTTCCCCAGCACATGGATTTGCCCCAGCACATGGATATGCCCCAGCACATGGATTTGCCCCAGCTCATGGATTTGTCCCAGCTCATGGATTTGCCCCAGCACATGGATTTGCCCCAGCTCATGGATATGCCCCAGCTCATGGATTTGCCCCAGCTCATGGATATGCCCCAGCACATTGATTTGCCCCAGCAGCTCATGGATTTGCCCCAGCACATGGATTTGCCCCAGCACATGGATTTGCCCCAGCACATGGATATGCCCCAGCACATGGATATGCCCCAGCACATGGATTTGCCCCAGCACATGGATTTGCCCCAGCTCATGGATTTGCCCCAGCACATGGATTTGCCCCAGCACATGGATATGCCCCAGCTCATGGATTTTCCCCAGCACATGGATTTGCCCCAGCACATGGATTTGCCCCAGCTCACACATGGATTTGCCCCAGCTCATGGATTTGCCCCAGCTCATGGATTTGCCCCAGCACATGGATATGCCCCAGCTCATGGGATATTGCCCCAGCTCATGGGATATTGCCCCAGCTCACACATGGATTTGCCCCAGCTCATGGATTTGCCCCAGCACATGGATATGCCCCAGCTCATGGGATATTGCCCCAGCTCACACATGGATTTGCCCCAGCACATGGATTTGCCCCAGCACATGGATTTGCCCCAGCTCATGGATATGCCCCAGCACATGGATATGCCCCAGCTCATGGATTTGCCCCAGCACATGGATATGCCCCAGCTCATGGATTTGCCCCAGCAGTGGCGACTCTAGGAATAATATTTAGGGGGGGCACAGAAGATACCGCAGTCAAAACTGGGGGGGCACTAATAATTTTCACCACTAAATCATACCACTGAATAAAACTAAGGGCCCCGTCACCTGGTGTGAGCTAAAACACCATCACTAAAGGAAAAATTTAGTGCGAGTCGCTATAATTTACAGGGTTATTCAGAGAGAGGTGAAAAGCAGGAGAATGACTGGAGAATGGAAAATTCTTGGTCAAAATAGCCGAACCAGAAAAATTCTCCCAGTCATCTCACTTTCCAAATCGGCTATTTTGACCTAGAATTTTCCATTCTCCAGTCATTCTCCTGCTTTTCACCGCTCTCTGAATAACCCTGTTAGTGCCTGACGACCTACTAACAGATCACCTTGACTGCAGTAGTCCATGAACAAGGTCGTTTGGCGCACGCTAGGGAAACAGACCCGGGTTGATACCCAGCGCTAATGCGGTTGTGTACAGGATAGAAGGTTTTTTCTTTTCCATACCTATCCCCCGCCCTCACAAGCTTGAATATGAACACATCCAGTGAATAACCGCACACCCCTGCATTATTAAAATCCTCCACGGTGGCCGTATCATCCATGTTTATATGTGCACATAGATTAATTAAAGGAACACTCTACTCAAAAATCACCCCCCCCCCGTTTTTTTATCCTAATCTATCCCTATTCCCTTAATAAATCTTTATTTTTTTTGTAACTGCAATACTTACCCTAAAATCCACTTGTTTCCAGCGGGGTCTTTTTTTTTTTTATACTCATCTCCCTCCTCTTCCGCTCCCGTCCTTCTTGCATCCGACTTGCCTTTTTGGTTTACGTGAGACGCGCGCATGCGCGCCTCTCACGTAAGCCAGCCAATTGGCAGGCTTCCTCCTGGCTCCCTCTGAGGATTAGTGTTGCGCGCAAGAGGATGCACGCAACACTAACCCTCAGCCGCTGCCGCCAGCCACTGCGGCGAGTTGGAGACGTCATCGCGCTGAAAGCGCAATGACGTCTCCTACACGGCAAGAGTTGGCAGAAGTGGGGAATATGATTCCCGCTCTGCTGACTGACAGCTGGGAGGACGGAGTAAAGTCCTCCGCCTCTCTCAGCTGTTTTCAGCTTTTTCTGCTGAACCGCTGAGCGGAGGGAGGGGGGACAGAGGGCAGAGGATACTCCGGGCATCATGACCACCTAAAATAGCTTAGGTGGTCATGTTGCTTAGAGTGTCCCTTTAAGGCTGATGGGCATTGCATGATAAATGCCTCCCAGCAGCATGTAGAATCATTACACTGCATTTAATAGATCCAAAAGGAAGGCCAGGTGAGCGACAAAAATTTCCCTGCTACAGCATATAAATAATACATGTTTCAGGTCAAGACTTATCCATGTGTTCCTTTAAACATGGTCCACACAGTCACCCTAATAATCAACTGCTTACATACTATGATTAACCCCCAGCATAAAATGTTTAAAATTAGGCAATATATTAGAATTAGGATATATGTGGATAAAGGATACCTTTATAATAGAGCCGACTGCAACAGCAGCGACATTGCTGACCAGATCCATTACTATGGTGTATGGGGCCAAGAGAACACCTGTGCTGCATTCCTTTCAATTGCCTATTAATTTTGGACGAGGACCTGTTTTTTCTGTCTTTATGGAGTTAGCACCAGGGTTGAGCAGTAGGTAAAATGTTGCAATTAGCGCCCCTCAAAAAATTAGCGCTGGCACCAAGTGATCTGTTAGCTGCAAAAGCGCTAGAGATCTCTAGCGCTCCCTGTGTTAAGTATAGGACGCGGAAAGTACAGTAAGCTCGCGGTACAAATCGCTAATAGCAACGCACTAAGTGATTTTTCCCATTTGTAGCGGCCGGGAGGCAAACGATCTGTTGGTCAGGCGCTAGACTCAATTAACCTGGCGCTAACGCAAAATCACGCCAACGCAAGGGTTAACCCACACCAGGTAATAGTGCCTTAAATAAGTATATATAAATAAGATTCCAAAACCCCAGTGTAATGTGATGCAATGATGCCTTTTTGTTGTACTAACATGATACTTAAATTCAATATTTTTTTGCTGCAATTTGGCAGTTTTCGCTGAATGTCTGATAACTGCTTCAGCGACTCCACTTTTAGCAAATTACAGTGACCATTCGCTAAATAGGGAATTCACCTTATTTTCTGCAAAATAAATTCTTGAAATGTGACGGAAAGCAGAGGATCTACAGATCATTAGACCCTTTAGATTCTAACTTCCATAATAACCCCTAATTGCCATGAACCCAGAGAAATACAATAAAAATAATAAACAATGTGGCATTTAGCTACCCCTTAACCCATAAAATGCCATTCATCAAGGTAAAACATGAAATGAATACACTGAGGCATGTAGCCAACCCATCAACCCCTAAAATGCCATTAATCAAGGAAAAAACAAATGTATACTGTGAGGGATGAAGCCTGCCCATTAACCCTTAATATACAACTAAAACCAAGGCAAAAACTAACGTAATACACAATGTAGTGTATAGTCTGAACATTAACCATTTCACTGCTGAGACATTTCAACCCTGTGAAAATGTTTACGTTTAAGTACACGTTTTTATTTAATGTTTTATGACTTTTACTTCACACTGAATATGGTCATGTTGGGTATCATTGGAAAGGCCAGAATCTGCCCTTTCAAACGACACCTAGTTCGTCCATATACGATGCATACCGACGGAGATACTTTGGTCCGAAGAAGTGTGGGAAGCTGGATGCTGATTTTTGGTGGGGGGGCACATGGGGGGGCAATGAATAACCTAGGGGGGCAAATGCCCCCCCTTGCCCCCCTGTAGAGTCGCCTATGCATGGGACAACAATGTTCTGTATTCTTCATATGTCTGGACTATGGGGTGGAGCGGCGAGACGGAAGACTTTTCTTACCAATTTTACAAAAACACATCTGAAGTCTCCCAAACGCATGTGGGAAAATGTGTTCTGGTCTGATGGAACCAAGGTTGAACTTTTTGGCCATAATTCCATAAGATGCCTTTCTTATGTCTTCCATTGACCGTTTTTGCCCTAGTCATTTATGAAGGCCATACTTGTAGATGTTTCGGGCAATTAAATACAATCCTCCTTGATTACAAGGAAAGAAACCATTAATAATTCGATGAACGATCTGACTCCCTGGTAAGGTTGTATTGTAACCTGTGACCTCCAAACAACCTTTGGGTTTCCGATTTTTAGATCACGTTAAAAATCTTATTAAATACATCATTAATTGTCCATATTTTATTACATTGATTATACAGTATTTTTATTTAATCTGTTTATACTAAATGACAGCGGCTCTTTCCTGCATGAATACCTCGTATAATACCATCAAGTCCTTCATTGCGGGCACACACATCCGCATGTTAAACAACATATATAGGAAAAGAGAGTTTTGAAAGAGAGAAACCACTGTCATTACAGTGGCAAGAAAAAGTATGTGAACCCTTTGGGATTACGTGGAGTTTGCATGAATTGGTCATAAAATGTGTTCTGATCTTCATCTAAGTCACAACAATTTGAAAAACACAGTCTGCTTAAAATAATACAACACAAACATTATATGTTTTCATGTTTTCATTGAACAGAACATGTGAACATTCACAGTGCAGGGTGGAAAAAGTATGTGAACCTTTGGACTTAATAGCTGGTTGACCCTCCTTTGGCAGCAATAACCTCAACCAAACGTTTCCTGTAGTTGCAGATCAGACCTGCACAACGATCTGGAGTAATTGTGGACCACTCCTCTTCACAAAACTGTTTCAGTGTAGCAATATTCTTGGGATGTCTGGTGTGAATCGCTCTCTTAAGGTCATGCCACAGCATTTCAATCGGGTTGAGGTCAGGACTCTGACTGGGCCACTCCAGAAGGCGTATTTTGTTTTGTTGAAGCCATTATTTTGTTGAATTACTTGTATGCTTTGGGTCATTGTCCTGTTGCATCACCCATCCTCTGCGGAGCTTCAGTTAGCGGACAGATGGTCTTACGTTTTCCTGCAAAATGTCTTGATAAACTCTGGAATTCATTTTTCCATCAATGACAACAATCCGTCCAGGCCCTGAGGCAGCAAAGCAGCCCCAAACGATGATGCTCCCTCCGCCATGTTTTACAGTGGGGATGAGGTTTTGATGTTGGTGTGCTGGGCCTTTTTTTCTCCACACATAGTGTTGTGTGTTTTTTCCAAACAACTCAATTTTGGTTTCATCTGTCCACAGAATATTTTGCCTGTATTGCTGTGGAACATCCAGGTGCTTTTTTGCAAACTTCAAACGTGCTGCAATATTCTTTTTGGACAGCAATGGCTTCCTCCGTGGTCTCCTCCCATGTACTCCATTCTTGTTTAATGTTTTCCTTATTGTAGATGTGTCAACAAAAATGTTAGCATGTGCCAGAGATTTCTGTAAGTCTTTAGCTGACACTCTAGGATTCTTCTTTACCTCATTAAGCATTCTGCGCTGTGCTCTTGCAGTCATCTTTACAGGACGACCACTCCTAGGGAGAGTAGCAACAGTGCTGAACTTTTTCCATTTGTAGACAGTCTGTCTTACCGTGCACACATGAACATCAAGGCTTTTGGAGATACTTTTGTAACTCTTTCCAGCTTCATGCAAGTCAAAAATTCTTGATCGTAGGTCTTCTGAGAGCTCTTTTCTGTGAGGCATGGTTCACATCAGGCAGTGCTTCTTGAAACCAGTAAACCCAAAACTGGTGTGTGTTTTTAAAGTGCAGGACAGCTTTCAGCAACACATCCAATGATATCACACTGATTGGACTCAAGGTTGGCTCACTCCTGGCTCCAATTAGCTCTTGGAGAAGTCATTAGGCTAGGGGTTCACATACTTTTTCCACCCTGCACTGTGAATGTTTACATGTTATGTTCAATAAACACATGAAAACATATAATGTTTGGGTTGTATTATTTTAAGCAGACTGTGTTTTTCAAATTGTTGTGACTTAGATGAAGAACAGAGCACATTTTATGACCAATTCATGCAAAACTCCACGTAATCCCAAAGGGTTCACATACTTTTTCTTGCCACTGTAACTACATCCGCTCTGTGGAACGCGGAAGTATCCACGGTGAAACGCACGCCAACTCAGATCGAGGCTGACCTGTTAATGAAATCATGTATATTTAAAGGAAATGTAATGTATGTACACCACTGACTGATGAAGCCGAATGCACGGCGAAACGCGTCTCAGCGGCACTATAAGTGCTTTTATTTAATTTTATACATCTATTAAAAATAAATACTGCCTTTAACCCATCAGAGAGTGGATTTGTTTTCATTTCCTTTTATTCCACTGATGATCTGATCGGGGCTGGCGGAGAGATCCTAAGAGGGCTGAGGGTTGCCACAAACACCCTACAAGCGAGACCCCCTCAGAGCCAGGACAGGGGCTCTGAACCTTGTAAGTACCCCCTAGGGGATCAATAGGGGTCGATATTGCTGCATACTGCGCAATCGCCTTTTCCTTTAATATACCCCACAGGACACCCAGGAGTTCCATTGGGTCTGTTCTCCGTGGAAGGTTCAACCTACATAAGGCTCTGGGAGCGATAAGAAGATACATACCAACTTGTAACCATCTATTGTGACCAAATCTAAGGAGCAGAAGCAATATGCATTATTGAGATATGGAATTTAAAGAAATCAGAAGCCTCGATGTTTCAACATATATACAGACTATATGCCCATTACGTATAAGGACCATTCTTTATGCTAATTTTTACTGTGACTTTGATATACACACATCAGTATATTGTTAAAAAATCTCGGCAGATAAATTTTCTGTACCATCTATGAAACACACACTCCGCGCGCCTAAAGGGATACTCTTTTACCATAAGATATGTTTGACACAAAAACAACACTGCACATGACCAAAAGAACACTATACCCACAGTGATGCATGGTGGGGGCAGCATCATACCCACAGTGACGCATGGTGGGGCAGCATCATACCCACAGTGACGCATGGTGGTGGTAGCATCATACCCACAGTGACGCATGGTGTGGCAGCATCATACCCACAGTGACGCATGGTGTGGCAGCATCATACCCACAGTGACGCATGGTGGTGGTAGCATCATACCCACAGTGACGCATGGTGGGGCAGCATCATACCCACAGTGACGCATGGTGGGGGCAGCATCATACCCACAGTGACGCATGGTGTGGCAGCATCATACCCACAGTGACGCATGGTGGTAGCATCATACCCACAGTGACGCATGGTGGTGGCATCATGCCAAGGGGCTGTTTTTCTTCAGCTGTAACTGGGACCTTAGTCAAAGTAGAGGGAATTATGAACAGGTCCAAACACCAGTCAATAGACACAAAACCTTCAGAGCTTCTGCTAGAAAGAGGAACATTTATTTATTTATTTATTTATTTATAAAGGATTTTACCAGGAAGGATACATTGAGATTTCTCTCGTTTTCAAGTATGTCCTGGGTTCGAGAACATTGAGTGGTTACAGAAATACAAAATAGTAAAATGCAAGATATTAACACAGGACCAAATATACAGATTAACAGAAAAATAAATATGGAGGAAATGTAGTCATTATGTTACATGTTTACAGGTGCATTTTGTATTGAGGTATGCTAATAGGGAGCTCTTAAGGGACTTTAGACTGGGGGAAGATTTGACGGCGTCTGGGAGGTTATTCCATATTTGCGGTGCTCTGTAGGAAAATGCGGATCGAGCCATTTTCTTTTTGTATTGCGGTATTGCAAGTAAGGTGCTGGTCCTGGATCTGAGGTTATAGGATGAGGGAACTGCTGGGGAAGCAGCATATTCAGGTAGGGTGGTAGCTTCCCAGAAAAGCTCTTAAACACCAGGTTGGAAAGGTGAAGGGTGCGTCTAGAGTCCAGCGATGGCCAGTTTAGTTCTTTTAACATGTCACAATGGTGGGTCATGTAGTTACATTGTAGCACAAAGCGACAGAATGAGTTATACAATGTAGTAAGTTTCTGGAGGTGTGTTTGCGGGGCGGCTGCATACACTACATCTCCGTATTCAATGGCTGGCATAAGCATTTGTTGTACAATCTGCTTTCTTACCGCGGGGCTCAGGCAGGATTTGTTTCTGTACAGGGCACCTAGTTTGGGGTAAAGTTTAGATGAGAGTTTTTCGATGTGGGGGCCAAAAGATAGATTAGGGTCTAACCACATACCTAGGTATTTGAGAGAGGTGACTGTGGTCAGTGTGCCGTTTGATTTTGTCCCAACACATAGATGGGGTGTTTGCAATTTGTGTAGTTTAGGTTTTGTTCCAAAGAGCATTGTAACCGTTTTGTCAGTATTTAGAAAAAGTTTGTTATTTGCTATCCACTTTTCTACCCCTGTGAATTCTTCTTGCAGCACGGCCTCCAGCTGCGGGAGATTTGGTTTGCTGGTATAGATTACCGTGTCGTCTGCGTACATGTGTACAGTTGAAGCTTTGCAGACATTGGGCAGATCGTTTATGAATATTGTGAATAGCAGGGGGCCAAGTATCGAGCCTTGGGGTACACCGCACGTGACTGGGAGGGGAAGGGAAGTGCTGTCAGAAATGGACACAAATTGAGACCTGTCAGACACATATGATTGGAACCAGGTTAACGTACTATCACCAATACCAGAGTTTTTAAGTTTTTGTAATAGGATGCCATGGTCTACTGTGTCAAAAGCCTTGGCAAAGTCAAGGAAGATGGCTCCAGTTAGATTTCCTTGTTCCATGCCCGCTTGGATATCATTACAAACTTTTAAAAGGGCAGTTGTAGTTGAATGGTTTGGACGAAAGCCTGATTGATCTGGGGTTAAATAGTTCTGATACTGATAATAATCACGTAATTGAGTGTAGACACATTTTTCCAGAATTTTTGACATTACAGGGAGCAGTGATATTGGGCGGTAGTTGGATACCAAAGTATTGTCTCCACTTTTATGGATAGGTACCACCCTTGCAGTCTTCCAGAGTATGGGTATGTATCCAGTTGCCAGTGATTCATTAATCAGGGTTGCGACAGGTTTAGCAATTGCTGGTGCACTGATTTTCAGCAGCATTGCTGGGATTTGATCAGGTCCAGACTGGTATTTCATTTTTTGGTTACGGAGAAGTTTAGTGATGGCACTGACAGGCACAGGCCTAAAACTGAATAGGTCTGGGTTACGGGGTTTTTGCACTGTTGGTGGGTCCTGACCTTCGTGCGGCCTTTCTGATTGCGTTTCATTTCCTAGCTTAGCAATGAGGGTGGTGGCGCATCCAACAAAATAATTATTAAAAGCATTTGCTACATCTAGGGGGTGTTGTACAGTTTGGTTGTTTACTTTTAAAGCAGCTGGTTGGGAGTGGCTGGGGGTGCTTGTATGTTACTTATGATTTTCCAAAAATTTCTGGGGTTTGATATGTTATTGTTTAAATTTTCATTGAAGTATTGGGCTTTAGCCATTTTTGTTTCTTTTGTGCATTCATTCCGGCATTTTCGGTATTCACAGTGATCGTTCATGGATCCAGTACTCTTGAACTTTGACCACAGGGAGTCTCTAAACTGGTACATATGCGTGAGGTCAGCTGTAACCCAGGGGAGATGGGCCCCTTTTACTCGCACTTTACGCAGCGGGGCATGGGAATTCCAGACTTGCAGGAGCTCAGACTGAAAGTATTCAACTGCACAGTCTAGGTCTGGGATTAGGTTTAGCCTGTACCAGGGGAGCTGTATGAGATCACTTAGGAAGGATTCAAGAATAAATTTCTTGAAAGACCTGGTGGTTATTACCTTGGGGGAGATTTCAAGGCCTTTATTTTGCGCACGCAATACACTAGACAATGGTCACTAAAGCTATTAGCAAGAACGCCTGCCTCCTGTATTCTATCAGGAGATGAGGAGAGAATCCAGTCCAGCAAGGTATGGTTAGGGCTTTTCATATTAATGCGAGTGGGGGAGGAGATTAATTGAGTTAGCTGCAAAGTTTTAAACAGTGTGCAGTGTTTATTGTTTTTAGGATTTAGCCAATCTGTATTAAAATCGCCGAGGACCAGCAGTTCATTTTTTGGTTTTGGGCAAGTAGGTTATTAAGGATTTGAGATATGTCAGAGAGGGAGTGCACTGGAGAGCTCGGTGGACGATACAACCCAGCAACAATGATTGATTTACTGAATTGGATCTCAATTATACCAGAGAGGAAATCAAAGGTGACAGGAGAGCTAGAAGTCTGTAAGGGGGTGAACTTTATGGACTCCTCAACATAAATAACAATTCCCCCTCCTCTCTTTGCTCTGTCTTTTCTATAACATGAATACCCCTGTATTGATATGGCAGAGTCTGGTACTTTTGGGGTTAACCATGACTCTGTGAGCACAAGGACTTTGGGTTTGTAATAGCAACACCAAGCCTGAAGCTCATCCAATTTAGGGAGTAAACTTCGGATGTTACAGTGCACAAATGAGAGGCCTTTTTAAGTGGGGAGACTAAAGGTTGTGTCACCTATAGGACCAGGGTTAGATTCCACATCGTTTGCCAGGGAAAGTAGCAGAATGAATAGAAATTTGGACAGAGTTTTCTTTTGGTGATACTGTAATTGCACAGTATTAAATCTCTGTGTGGGGGTAGGAGGGCTGGACTTTAGTACTCTCCACCAGCACTCAGCTGACAGGTTAGAAGAACCAAGTAGGCTGGGGTGTATAGGGACTTGATTTCCATCCTGGGGCAATTGGAAAGGTGTATAGAGGGCGAGGGTAGCTTTGGAGAGAAGGGAGGCGAGAGAAAAGAGAAGTAGTAGTGGTATATACATTATAGAGAAAGGTGGGGGTGAGAGTAGTTGGGTGGGCGAGAGTAGAGAAAGCAGGGATTTAATGAGGGAATGTATTGCAGCTGTGTAAGGAGTGTGATAGGAGGGTATAAATCAAATGAAAACTGTGGGGTGGGTGGGTGAGGGGAGGGTAGGGTGGGAACAAAGTCCAGGAGAAACCAGAGTGAGTTGCTGCCTGGGTCTGATGGGTGGGGAAGCGACGTAAGAATGCTTGCTGAGAGAGAAATAAATAAAAAAAAAAAAAAAGACATAAGATCAGAAGGGGTTTGGGGGTGCAATAAAATTCGTAAACTCAGTGGTTCAGAACGGGGGGGGGGGGAATAGATAAGAACAAATGGTTCTAAGGTTAATTGAGCAGTGTCAAATGTGCCTAGCTACACATACTGAATACATTGTATATATGTATGCATATTTTTCTCAGAGTAGCAATTAGGTCTACCAGCACAGGACTGAATACATATGGAGAAACACACACACACACTTAATACATGTATCCTATAAGTATATACAAAACTATAAGATGTTACACACACACACACACACACTTAATACATATATCCTATAAATATATACGAAAAAAAAAATATATATATACAGTTGTGTTCAAAATTATTCAACCCCCACTGAAATTGAGTGTTTTGGCCAGTTTGACATTGATTTTGATCATTCAGTCATCTTGCTTACAATTAAATCAAAGAGGCACGTGTAGGTCAGACAAATATAACATAACATTTATAATGAAATAACCACAAATGTCTTTTCTGTGCTCACATCATTATCAGTTTTATTCAACCCCAAGTGACATTCAATCTTAGTACTTAGTACAACATCCTTTTACAGTTATAACAGCTTTTAAATGTGAAGCATAGCTTGACACAAGTGTCTTGCAGCCATCTACGGGTATCTTCGCCCATTCGTCATGGGCAAAAGCCTCCAGTTCAGTCACATTCTTAGGCTTGCGCACTGCAACTGCTTTCTTTAAGTCCCACCACAGGTTCTCAATCGGATTTAAGTCAGGTGACTGCGATGGCCACTCCAAAATGTTCCAGCCTTTAATCTGCAACCATGCTCTAGTGGACTTGGAGGTATGCTTGGGATCATTGTCCTGTTGAAAGGTCCAACGTCTCCCAAGCCTCAGGTTTGTGACGGACTGCATCACATTGTCATCCAATATCTCCTGGTACTGAAGAGAATTCATGGTACCTTGCACACGCTGAAGCTTCCCTGTACCTACAGAAGCAAAACAGCCACAAAGCATGATTGACCCCCCGCCATTCTTCACAGTAGGCAAGGTGTTCTTTTCTTCATAGGCCTTGTTCTTCCTCCTCCAAACATAGCGTTGATCCATGGGCCCAAACAGTTCTAATTTTGTTTCATCAGTCCACAGAACACTATCCCAAAACTTCTGTGGTTTGTCCACATGACTTTTGGCATACTGTAGTCGACTCTTCTTATTCTTTGGAGACAGCAAGGGGGTGCGCCTGGGAGTTCTGGCATGGAGGCCTTCATTACGCAGTGTGCGCCGTATTGTCTGAGCTTAAACTTCAGTACCCACATCTGACAAATCTTTTCTCAGTTCCTCAGCAGTCAAATGGGGACTTTTCTCCACTCTACGCTTCAGGTAGCGCACAGCAGTCGAAGTCAACATCTTCTTTCTGCCAGGACCAGGTAGCGTTTCAACAGTGCCCTTTGCCTTGAATTTGCGAATGATGCTTCCTATGGTCTCTCTTGGTATGTTTAACATCTTTGCAATCTTCTTATAGCCATTGCCCTTCCTGAGAAGAGTAATCACCTCTTCTCTTGTCTTCCTGGACCATTCTCTTGACTTCACCATGTTTGTAACCACACCAGTAAATGTCTAGAAGGAGCTGAGTATCACAGTAATTTTAAAGCTGCCTAATTGGTGCTTATTATGCTTTATTGCTGCTCCGTGACATCCACAGGTGTTTTCAATACCTGATTGAAAACACTTGAATGAACCTCTGTTCTTCAGAGTGGTGGTCTTTAAGGGGTTGAATAATTGTGTCAATGAAGAATTCACAAAAGAAACATTTACTACTGTATTACAAAACCAATTGATGTCATTTTAGTTGCATATGGTTCTTTAAAAAGTCCTTGTAGGATTTCATTCTGAATACAATTACAAATGTCACTAAATTCCCTAAAACCCTTTACAGCATTGGGGGTTGAATAATTTTGAACACAACTGTATATATATATATATATATATGACATGTAGAGGAACATGTAGAGGAACGTCATCTCACAGCATGACAACGACCCAAAGCGAACATCCAAGCCAACAAAGGAATGGCTGCACCTGAAGTAGATTAAAGTTTTGGAATGGCCCGGCCAGAGCCCAGATGTAGGCACTATCTGTGTGGTTTTATTGACCTATTATCTGTCCTCTCTGTTTGTTTACCTTTTTCTTGACCATAGGATTCCACTATCAGTATTTACCCCCCCCCCCTTCTGCTTGGCTTTTTATTGTTCTATTCCATGATTTAGGTCAGTATAGCTTCCAGACCTGAGGAGGAGAGGTTACACTCTCGAAAGATTGTCTTTTAAATGTAACGTTAGTCCAATAAAAAAGGTATCGCTACGTATTGCTATACCCTGCTGATTATATATAATGCGCTGCCGCAAATATGAACTTCTTCAGTCCATAGGACTCCATGACGGTTTGCGCTTCCGAGGGTGACGTGTCTCGCGCATTATGTGGCTGAGGCGTGGCGCGCATGCACATTGTGGAATTCTTGGGTCTGTTCCCTCCCTTTTTCCCCCAGGATTTGACCCAGGCTGCAAACAATTTAAAACACATAAGTGGTCCACAGTATACCTACCCACTAATAAATGAAATCCTGCACTCTGTTATTGTCTTGGCCATGTTCCTGTGCTTTTCCTCAAGAGCCCTGCCATGTAACGAAATATTATTATTATTACACTTTATATATATAGCGCCAGCATATTCCACAGCGCTGAACATTGGACACAATATATAGACAGGTTAGATTGATGGGCTGCAAGGTGAGAGGGATGGACTGCAAAAGGTGAGAGTGGTGGACTTCAAGGTGAGAGTGACGGACTGCAAGGTGAGAGTGATGGAAAGCAGGGTGAGAGTGACGGACTGCAGAGAGGGCGTGACGGGCTGCAAGGTGAGAGTGACGGGCTGCAAGGTGGGAGTGATGGTGTCACGTACCTCTCCTGGCCTCAGCGGCTCTTCCTGTGGCTGACTGGACTCCTGGTAATTCCTGGACCCCAAGATCTGTCCATGCTGAGGAGACATTATATTCTGGTCCTTCTCCTTCAATGACTAAGGTCTGAATGAAAAGCACACGCGCGCGAGCAGGCATCCTCCCATATAGCCATTACAGCTGCAACTCAACCTGGAAGTCTGGACACGCTGATGCACGCCAGCTGGATCCAATCAACTCGTTATACCTGACTATAAAAAATCTACAAGCTGAGTAAGTCATTGCTTGTTTATTGTGGTTTACAACCTGAGCCTACCTGTGAAATCCTTACCTGAAGAATCTTACCTGTGGAATCCTTACCTGAAGCCTCTTACCTGTGAAATCCTTACCTGTGAAATCCTTACCTGAAGCCTCTTACCTGTGGAATCCTTGCCTGAAGCCTCTTACCTGTGAAATCCTTACCTGTGGAATCCTTACCTGAAGCCTCTTACCTGTGGAATCCTTACCTGAAGCCTCTTACCTGTGGAATCCTTGCCTGAAGCCTCTCACCTGTGGAATCCTTGCCTGAAGCCTCTCACCTGTGGAATCCTTGCCTGAAGCCTCTTACCTGTGGAATCCTTGCCTGAAGCCTCTTACCTGTGGAATCCTTGCCTGAAGCCTCTTACCTGTGGAATCCTTGCATGAAGCCTCTTACCTGTGGAATCCTTGCATGAAGCCTCTTACCTGTGGAATCCTTGCATGAAGCCTCTTACCTGTGGAATCCTTGCATGAAGCCTCTTACCTGTGGAATCCTTGCCTGAAGCCTCTTACCTGTGGAATCCTTGCATGAAGCCTCTTACCTGTGGAATCCTTGCATGAAGCCTCTTACCTGTGGAATCCTTGCATGAAGCCTCTTACCTGTGGAATCCTTGCATGAAGCCTCTTACCTGTGGAATCCTTGCATGAAGCCTCTTACCTGTGAAATCCTTGCCTGAAGCCCCACCTGTTACCTGTTCCATTGAATACTTGCTAAATTTCTATCTTAAAGTATTACCTGCACCAAGCTGTTGATCCTTGTCTCCTGGAAAATCTACTAGCAAGTACATTCTGATATTGATACCTGTTGCCAACCTTTGCCTGTTATTGATTACGCCTGATTGCCGCCTGCCTTTATTTATTTATTTATTTATTTATTTATAAAGGATTTTACCAGGAAGGATACATTGAGATTTCTCTCGTTTTCAAGTATGTCCTGGGTTCGAGAACAATTGAGTGGTTACAGTTGTTACAGAAATACAAAGTAATAAAATGCAAACTATTAAAAACAAAACACAAATATACAGATTAACATATCATGGGAGGGGCTAGAACCTTGGGTTAATTAGGGTGATTTGCAAAGTGAAAGCAGCTGGAAAGTAAAGTACAAATTTCTGACCAGCACTGGGTGGGTGGGTGGATGGGGAGGGAGGGAGGGACAGCAGAGTCCAGGGGCAGCACTGTGGCAGAGGGTGATGTGAGTATGTGGCCAGGCTATGGAAGAAAGAATTTGCAGAGTCACATCGTGTGAGCTGTATAGAGTAAATTTGTTTACGACCTGGGGGGGGGGGAGAAGGGGGAGGGGAGGGGCAGGCATGGGGCAGGCATATGGCAACATGGCTTGAACCAAGCAGGAAATACATTTAGCAAGAAATCTTTATTTATTTATTTATAAAGGATTTTACCAGGAAGGATACATTGAGATTTCTCTCGTTTTCAAGTATGTCCTGGGTTCGAGAACATTGAGTGTTTACAGAAATACAAAATAGTAAAATGCAAGATATTAAAACAAAACCAAATATACAGATTAACAGAAAAATAAATATGTAGGAAATAAAGTCATTATGTTACATGTTTACAGGTGCATTTCGTATTGAGGTATGTTAATATGGAGCTCTTAAGGGACTTTAGACTGGGGGAAGATTTGACGGCGTCTGGGAGGTTATTCCATATTTGCGGTGCTCTGTAGGAAAATGAGGATCGAGCCATTTTCTTTTTGTATTGCGGTATTGCAAGTAAGGTGCTGGTCCTGGATCTGAGGTTATAGGATGAGGGAACTGCTGGGGGAAGCAGCATATTCAGGTAGGGTGGTAGCTTCCCAGAAAAGCTCTTAAAGACCAGGTTGGAAAGGTGAAGGGTGCGTCTAGAGTCCAGCGACGGCCAGTTTAGTTCTTTTAACATGTCACAATGGTGTGTCATGTAGTTACATTGTAGCACAAAGCGACAGAATGAGTTATACAATGTAGTAAGTTTCTGGAGGTGTGTTTGCGGGGCGGCTGCATACACTACATCTCCGTATTCAATGGCTGGCATAAGCATTTGTTGTACAATCTGCTTTCTTACCGCGGGGCTCAGGCAGGATTTGTTTCTGTACAGGGCACCTAGTTTGGGGTAAAGTTTAAATGAGAGTTTTTCGATGTGGGGGCCAAAAGATAGATTTGGGTCTAACCACATACCTAGGTATTTGAGAGAGGTGACTGTGGTCAGTGTGCCGTTTGATTTTGTCCCAACACATAGATGGGGTGTTTGCAATTTGTGTAGTTTAGGTGCGGTTCCAAAGAGCATTGTAACCGTTTTGTCAGTATTTAGAAAAAGTTTGTTACTTGCTATCCACTTTTCTACCCCTGTGAATTCTTCTTGCAGCACGGCCTCCAGCTGCGGGAGATTTGGTTTGCTGGTATAGATTACTTTATGATCCTTTACTTCTGAAATGACCTTGCTGAGAGACTGTTTATCGCTATATATATAAAGATATTAAACTGTGGTTGTGCTAAGAAATGTTCCAAGAGTTCTCTGTCTAAACATCACTCCTACTGAACGAGAGTGGTCTGTGTAAGCCATTCAGCTCTTTTTTCCAATAGCTGTACTAAAAAGGCTGCTACTTCTGCACAATTGGTTCCTCTGGAAAACAGGTACCTGACAGAATAAACGAGCCAACTCATGGAACCAGCAGATATAGCAGAGGCCTTGAGCACCATTACAGATCAACTAGCAAGTCTTGCACAGACCGTTCAGGATCTGCAAAGGAACCAAGTCATCATGCAAACCACACAAGCCCAGTTAACCACAAGACTAGCTGCCGCTACCCCTTTACCAGGAACTACAGCTATGATTAATACTCCTTCCTTCCACCCAGTAGCTGGATCAGCAGAACCATACGTTTCTCCACCTGAGAAGTTTAGCGGGGATCGTTCTAAGTTTCGTTGTTTTATCACTTCATGTACAATCATGTTCCTTCTCCAGCCTCTTACCTACTCTACCGAATTTGCACGCATTAACACAGTTATATCCTTGCTTACAGAAAAACCACAGTGCTGGGCTCATCACCTTATACATGTCAACAGTCCTATCCTATCTAACTGGAATTCCTTTCTGCATGCTTTAGAAGAAATGTATGATGACCCCCACAGACTTGAAAGCGCAGCTCAAGCATTGTCTAACCTGAAACAAGGGAGAAGAGACGTAGAAGACTACATTACTGAATTTAAACATCTAGCCTTGGATTCAGAATGGAATGAGCCTGCACTATTAGCACAGTTCAAGTCCGACCTTGCTGATGTAGCGCTCACTCCCGGAGGAGCCGCTGAAAATGAACCACGGGTCAGTCTCCCCGCACTAGGGAATAAATATACTCCAGCACCGTTGTGGATTTTATAAATTATATAGTTTACTGAAGTAAAAGGCATATAATGACACACGGTATTCGTAGATATATTTACAGTATTTCGTATTGCGGTAAACGCGCAGCGGGAAAAAGAAATGTGAGACTTCGTATTTCTGGAAAAACGCGACCGAGCAGAAAAAAATACAATGCTTCGTAATTACGAGAAACGCGCAGCGGAAAAATAAAATAAGATGCAAATCTTTTCCCCTTTTCCGGATCTTAGGGAGTGAGTCCCGAACAGGTTAAGTCCCGAATTGTGAGTGTATGTGTGTGTTATGGTACCCGGGTACTATTCAACTGGCCAGTGAATCTTTTAAGTGATGTCTTCGACTAGTCAAGTTGGGGCCCTGTGGGTTTCAGAAATAAACAACAGCGTGCTTGAACTTTTGTGGAAATGGCCTTGGAAGCCTCTCACCCATCCGCTGATCACCAAGGCTCCGCTGACCCAGGACGTCTCTCCACTTGTCTCCGCGCTGGGATACCGGCTGTTGGATCGATATTCAGGCTCTCTGTGCTCCGGCCCGGACTTGTCCAGCTACCGCCTGCTCTCCCATCCGTTGGACTCGCGGTACTCCTTACTCGGGGTCCTCAGCTTGTCTGGAATACACTTGGTGGTGATGATGGTCAGTGGGTAAGGCTCCTTCTGGCAAGGCAGGATAACCCCACTCGATTCCTGATAGGCCACACTTGCACTCCGGCCTAGTCACGGTTCCACTCTGCAGCACTGCATCCTCTTCCTTGCACTCCCTGGCGCGCTCTGGCGCGTTCTCCACGAGGCTCAGGATGTACAGCGTCTGTGTTCCACCCACTTCCTGTCTGTTTGCAAAGCACGCCGGGAAATGTAGTCCCAAAGTTCAGTGTCTCTGATCGCACTTGTCTCCCTCCGGTGGCCAAAAATAGGTACTGCCACAGTAATATTTAAACACAGCGCTACACTGAACACATAAAGGATGAGCTGGCTAGAGCTGGAAAACCTACATCAATGGAATCAATGATGACCGTATGTACACAAATTGATAGAAGATTCCGAGAAAGGAGAGCAGAAAGAGCTGCTACTTTTCATCCTCCAATACACAAGCGCCCACCTCAACTAGCTGTAATGCAGCCGACACCTTTGCCCGCCTTGCATGCACCAGAAGAACCTATGCAAATAAATGTAATAAGAGGTCCTTTAACTGACAACGAGAGAGCACGTAGAAGATCACTGGGGCTCTGTATGTACTGTGGACGCTCGGGTCATCAACTAAGAGAATGTGGTGAGAAACCAGAACACCGCAGAGGTAAGGCCTCACCTCTGTTTTATGCCATGTCTATAAAAAATATTAACGGTTATATATCTACACACCTAACCATCCCTGTGTCTCTCCAGTGGAAGGACGATCACGCCAACCTCAACGCGATGATTGATTCTGGCGCAAGTGGTTGTTTCATTGATCAAACTCTTGTAAGCATTCTACGAATACCCTTTATAACTAAACAACATTCTGTGGCATTGCAATTACTAGACGGTAGCCCTTTAAAAACTGGTCCTATTACAAAAGAAACAATTCCTTTGTCTGTATCCATAGGTACCCAGCATAAAGAATCATTTTCTTTTGATATCGTGAGTTCTCCAGCTTTTCCGTTGATATTTGGACTTCCTTGGTTAAGAAAAAATAATCCGTACATCGATTGGGAAAGAGGTACGCTAACATTAAATCTACCAAAACAGAAGACCTCAACTTTTATTCCATACAACACTTCTTCAACTGCTATAGCAGCTACCACCTTACCTGAAATTTATGAAGAATATTCTGGTGTGTTCCAATCTACAGGAACAGACACCTTACCACCTCATAGGGTCTACGACTGCCCTATAGACTTATACCCTGGCTCCCCTATTCCGTTTGGACGAGTGTATCCTTTATCAGAACCCGAGCTCAAGGTGCTCAAAGAATACATAGATGAAAATTTGACCAAAGGGTTCACACGACCCTCCACTTCTCCCGCAGGAGCTCCTATTTTTTTTGTGGGTAAGAAGGATGGAGGCCTGAGACCATGCATAGATTACCGGGCATTAAATAATATAACCATTAAGAATAAATATCCTCTCCCTCTAATCACGGAGTTAATGGACAGACTAAAGGATGCCAAATATTTCACCAAACTTGACCTCAAAGGAGCCTATAACCTTGTAAGAATTAAAAGCGGACATGAGTGGAAAACAGCTTTTCGTTCCCGCTACGGGCATTACGAGTACCTTGTGATGCCTTATGGCCTCTGTAATGCCCCTGCAACGTTTCAAAGGTTCTTAAATGATATCTTCCGTGAAATACTAGACGTTTACGTAATTATTTATCTAGACGATATACTAATATTCTCATCTTCATTATCAGAACATCAAGACCATGTGACATCAGTACTTAAGAAACTAAGAGAGAACAAATTGTACGGTAAACTAGAAAAATGTATATTCAACAGTCAAGTCATTGAATTCCTAGGGTTCATCATAACACCAGGTAACATCCAGATGGACAAGACCAAAACAAAAGCCATAGAAGAATGGCCTATCCCTGCTAATAGAAAAGGGGTACAATGTTTTCTTGGATTCTGCAACTTTTACCGTAAGTTCATCCGCAATTTTTCTTCTATTGTCAAACCCCTAAACGAACTAACACGTATCACTATCCCTTTTTCCTGGAACAGTCAAGCACAGAAAGCTTTTGAAAAACTAAAAGAACACTTTGTTACAGCACCCATATTGTCTTTACCGGATCCATCAACCCCGTATTCCATCGAAGTCGATGCCTCCAACTATGCGATAGGAGCAGTACTATCACAGAAGGTAGGCGATAAACAAATGCTACATCCCGTCGCTTATACTTCTCCAGAACATTGACAGCACCAGAAAGAAACTACGATGTTGGTGATCGTGAGCTTCTAGCTATAAAAATGTCATTGGAAGAATGGCGACATCTATTAGAAGGTTATGAATTTCCTATTACAATCTTCACAGATCATAAGAATCTAGAATATCTGCAGAAAGCAAAACGCCTCAAACCCAGACAAGCTAGATGGGCATTATTTTTTTGTCGGTTCAATCTTCATATCACCCATAGACCAGGAAGCAAAAATGGAAAGGCAGATGCCTTATCACGTATGAATTTTGTACAGCTGCCAGACGAAGATGAATACATCCTTCCTAAATCCTGTTTTGTTACCAGAACCTCCATCTGGGATACCATAAAATTATATTCCAATGATATTAAAGATACTATATCTCATATTCCTTTACAGAAAAAGAACGGATACGTATTTCGAAACAATCGTATAGTCGTTCCTCAAGAAGCCCGTCTACACGGTCTTCAATATTTCCATGACACTACTATCGGAGGGCATACCGGATTCCACAAGACCCTTGAGGTAATAAAGCGTTCCTTCTGGTGGCCATATATGAAAAAAGAAATAAGAGCATACGTCCATCACTGCCCTACATGTCTTCAGACTAAATCACTCCATACTCTCCCCCAAGGCCTGTTACAGCCATTACCCATACCGAAAAGTCCATGGACTGATATATCCATGGATTTTATAACTGAGCTACCTATGTCTTCGGATTGTAATACCATAATGGTCATAGTAGACAAATTCTCTAAAATGGCCCACTTCATCCCAGTGAAAAGTATACCTTCCGCTACAAAAACTGCTCATTTATTCATCAAAAATGTATTTTCATTACATGGTCTCCCAGAGACCATAACCACGGACAGAGGGACACAATTTACATCCCGTTTCTGGTCAGCATTTTGTAAATGTTTACATATACAAAATAATCTATCTACTGCGTTTCATCCACAGACCAACGGTCAAACGGAAAGAGTAAACGGCGTATTAGAACAATATCTCCGTTGCTTTATTACGCATCTACAAAATGATTGGATACAGTACATTCCTATAGCTGAGTTTACGTACAACAACCAGAAACATTCTTCTACCGGTATGTCGCCTTTTTTTGTTAATCACGGCAGACATCCCATCATGCTCCCTGGTTCTCCAATTCTAGGTGATGTACCTTCAGCCAATGAAAGAATAAGAAATATTCTAGATGTGTACAAGACCGTGCATGCTGCATTGTTACGTGCTCAATATAGGTACAAAACATTTGCAGATAGAAGACGATGTCCTGCTCCGGTATACAAGGTAGGAGACAAGGCATGGTTGTCAACAAGACATTTAAAGGTTGAATATCCATCTAAGAAGCTTGGGTTACGATACATAGGACCTTTTCCTATTATTCAAGTCGTCTCTTCTTCGGCAATCAAATTATTATTACCTGTTTCATATAAAATTCATCCTGTGTTCCATGTGTCGTTACTGAAACCAGCCTATGATGATCCATTTCCGGGACGCCTCCCATGCAAACCAGGTCCTATATCTATGAGTGACGAAGAAACCTACGAAATCAAGGAGATCTTGGATTCTCGCCTTCGGAGAGGTCGTTTAGAGTATCTTATCAGGTGGAAGGGTTATGGTTCGCAGGATGACTCATGGATTCCCGCTGTAGAGGTTAGGGCTCCTCGCTTGATTCGGAGATTCCATCAATTACACCCATCTTGCCCCCAGAGGGGTCGCCTTGTTGGGGGGTTCTGTCACGTACCTCTCCTGGCCTCAGCGGCTCTTCCTGTGGCTGACTGGACTCCTGGTAATTCCTGGGCCCCAAGATCTGTCCATGCTGAGGAGACATTATATTCTGGTCCTTCTCCTTCAATGACTAAGGTCTGAATGAAAAGCACACGTGCGCGAGCAGGCATCCTCCCATATAGCCATTACAGCTGCAACTCAACCTGGAAGTCTGGACACGCTGATGCACGCCAGCTGGATCCAATCAACTCGTTATACCTGACTATAAAAAATCTACAAGCTGAGTAAGTCATTGCTTGTTTATTGTGGTTTACAACCTGAGCCTACCTGTGAAATTCTTACCTGAAGAATCTTACCTGTGGAATCCTTACCTGAAGCCTCTTACCTGTGGAATCCTTGCCTGAAGCCTCTTACCTGTGGAATCCTTGCCTGAAGCCTCTTACCTGTTTCCTGTTCCATTGAATGACGGCCTGGAGCAATTAGGCGTAAGAGCCTTGAGGGCCCTGGGAAGCTGCTGGCTCGGAAAGGGTTAACCCGCGGCGGGGACCAAACAAAGGATCTGGCCGCGGGGGGATCAGGGGAGGGGTCGGCAGGTAGGGCATTTAAGCTGGACCGAGGGGGCCAGAGCTTTCACTTTTGGCCAGAAGCAGGAGAAGAAGCCCACCCACCCACCCACCCTTCACATACACTTGGGTTTAGGCTGTTGGTGCTCGGGTGGGATCCATCCCCTCGTCACAGCGGGGGTGTGAGGCAGTGCTGGGGGTAAAGGGGCGTGGTTAACATTTCAAGAGTTAAGATTGGGGGTTATGATTAATATTGTCTGATTAAAGATATGTTTACAGATAATTGGATGGTTATGTTTACAGATATGGGTGCAATACAATTGTTACAGCACTGTTATTGTTTACATGGGATTATGCTGTGGCCTGTAATAAATATCCACTTTTAGAATGAACTTAAATGTGTGGGTGTGAATTAATGCGCCGAGCGACGAGCAGCAATGGGCACCTCATACTTGCTAAATTTCTATCTTGAAGTACTACCTACACCAAGCTGTTGATCCTTGTCTCCTGGAAAATCTACTAGCAAGTACATTCTGATATTGATACCTGTTGCCAACCTTTGCCTGTTATTGATTACGCCTGATTGCCGCCTGCCTTTATGACCCTTTACTTCTGAAATGACCTTGCTGAGAGACTGTTTATCGCTATATATATAAAGATATTAAACCGTGGTTGTGCTAAGAAATGTTCCAAGAGTTCTCTGTCTAAACATCACTCCTACTGAACGAGAGCGGTCTGTGTAAGCCATTCAGCCCTTTTTTCCAATAGCTGTACTAAAAAGGCTGCTACTTCTGCACAATTGGTTCCTCTGGAAAACAGGTACCTGACAGATGGGCTGCAAGGTGAGAGTGACGGGCTGCAAGGTGGGAGTGACGGGCTGCAAGGTGAGAGTGACGGCTGCAAGGTGAGAGTGACGGGCTGCAAGGTGAGAGTGACGGGCTGCAAGGTGAGAGTGACGGGCTGCAAGGTGAGAGTGACGGCTGCAAGGTGAGAGTGAAGGGCTGCAAGGTGAGAGTGATGGAAAGCAGGGTGAGAGGGATGGACAGCAGGGTGAGAGGGATCGACAGCAGGGTGAGAGGAATGTTCAGCAAGGCAGAAGCCTGATTGCAGGGGGTCAAATGGGAATTAGAGGACAGGAAGGGGGAGAGACGGTTGAAAACTAGTTGAATCAGCTTATTTAATCCTATAAATGAAAATTAAGCATGAAGCACTGAATGAACATTAAGAACAAGAAAGCAGAATGATCAGTGTTCAGAAATATTGTGTCCATTCAATGTTTGTTACATTAAAGTTGATTTTAAAAAAAGCCTTTTGAGCGGAGGTCACATGTTTCCTGTTCAGAGCGGAGCTCCAGTCTGCAGTCACATCCTTCTCAGTAAAGTTGTTCAGCACACACCGGATGAGAAGCATTTCCTGTGTCGGATTGCACATTTCTACAGGCTGCGTGACGGCCGCAGGTCAGTGCTGGCTCTATGTCTCTTCACATAAAATGTTTCTGCATGTTTACGTTCATCTTTGCGGCTGGTGTTTCAACAGAATCCATAAAGATGGCGCCGCGGTGCAGACACAGATGCAGAACGGCAATTTCAAGCTCTGTGATAGAATAATACAAATCGCACATTACTGTGAGTTTTATTGCTGTGGATTCTGTGATACGCTCATACACACTGCACATTACTGTGAGCTTTATTGCTGTGGATTCTGTGATACGTTCATACACACTGCACATTACTGTGAGTTTTATTGCTGTGGATTCTGTGATACAGTAATGTGCAGTGTGTATGAACGTATCACAGAATCCACAGCAATAAAACTCACAGTAATGTGCGGTGTGTATGAGCATATCACAGAGCTCCACAGCAATAAAACTCACAGTAATGTGCAGTGTGTATGAACGTGAGTTTTATTGCTGTGGAGCTCTGTGATACGCTCATACACACCGCACATTACTGTGAGTTTTATTGCTGTGGATTCTGTGATACAGTAATGTGCAATGTGTACGAGCATGAGTTTTATTGCTGTGGAGCGCTGTAATACGCTCATACACACCACACATTACTGTGAGTTTTATTGCTGTGGAGCTCTGTGATACGCTCATACACACCGCACATCACTGAGTTTTATTGCTGTGGATTCTGTGATACAGTAATGTGCGGTGTGTATGAGCGTATCACAGAATCCACAGCAATAAAACTCACAGTAATGTGCAGTGTGTATGAACGTGAGTTTTATTGCTGTGGAGCTCTGTGATACGCTCATACACACCGCACATTACTGTGAGTTTTATTGCTGTGGATTCTGTGATACAGTAATGTGCAATGTGTACGAGCATGAGTTTTATTGCTGTGGAGCGCTGTAATACGCTCATACACACCGCACATCACTGAGTTTTATTGCTGTGGATTCTGTGATACAGTAATGTGCAGTGTGTATGAGCGTATCACAGAATCCACAGCAATAAAACTCACAGTAATGTGTGGTGTGTATGAGCTTATCACAGAATCCACAGCAATAAAACTCACAGTAATGTGTGGTGTGCATGAGTGTGAGTTTCTAGGGGGTCTATTGATCTTTTTCACCAGATAATAACCAAGATGAAGGAGGAGGTGTTTGAAGTGATCATAGGTGACATGTCAGAGATGGAGGAGGAGGTGATGGAGAGGTCCCCGGGTCACATGTCAGTGAAGGAGGAAGTGATTGAAGTGATCATAGGTGACATCTCGGAGATGGAGGAGCGGCTGTACGGACAGGTAAGGCAGACATTGACCCAGACATTGCAATGTCTCTTATCTCCACCTTTCTTCCTCCAGTGATGGGGGAGGGGAAGCTTGAATGAGTTACACGGGGGGAGACGCCAGATTGCCAGGGAAAGCAGGAAATCTTCCTCATGGTATATGTGAGTTTGTGCTGATAAATAATGGCGTGACATTAATGAGGTCATTTGCTGTTTAGGCTGAATGTGAGTTTGAGGACGTGGCCGTTTACTTCTCCCAGGAGGAGTGGGACTGTTTAAAGGAAGAAGAGAAGGAGCTTTACAGGGATGTGATGATGGAGAATTACCAGACCCTATGCTCTCTGGGTAAGAAAGTCTCCCCCTCCTTCACAGGCAGCTTCATACAAAACATCTTCTATTGCTGTTGGATCATAAGATCTTTCTGGACATTTTCTCTTCACACAGGATGGATCAATGGGATTCCTGCACTTATATCCGCCATGGAGAAAGGGGAGGAGCCGTGTGTCAGGGGGCGCCGGGAGATGGAGAGAGGGGAGGAGCCGTGTGTCAGGGGGCGCCGGGAGATGGAGAGAGGGGAGGAGCCGTGTGTCAGGGGGCGCTGGGGATATGAGGACATGGAGGATCATGGGAATACCGGCCCAGGTTAGTATCATAGACAGGCTCTCAGGAAAGTAAAACACGTTCCTCGAGTTTATGTATTTTCTTAATTATTGTTTAGTTATTGTAGTTGGTTTTGAGATACAAACTTGTTGTTTAATTTGGCTTTAACGTCCACATACAGGTACGGAGACAAGTCGTATGTAATGGATCAGATGTGGACAGGGTGAATTCTCCATATGGTGGTTTTCACTTCCTGCTTTATTTACCGTTGTTGCGTCGATGATAATCTTCAACGTTTCGTTTATGGCAAATTCAAGCAACGCCAGCAGAGAATTCCTAGATGAAGCCTCTCCTGTCGCTCTTTGAGTTTCCATTTGGGAAAGCCGATTGTCATTGAAACGATGGGCGATATTGGCCTCTTAATGTAGCAAACCACACTGCCCTGTAGGTATCCTGGCCGTTTATTTCAGGTGCCGCACAGATTGCATTCCTACGCTTTGGCCACAAAATGGTGTAATGTTCTATTTTACACTGTATGTAAAGCAGGTTTGTGCTTTCAATGAGGTGTGTGTACATTCATATTTATTTTCAGACTCTCTGCACAGCAATGATCCCAGAGGACGACAAATGGTCAGGAACCTACTCATCAACACTAAGGAGGAATCAATAGAATTAAATGACTTCATAGAGCAAACACCTTCAATGGACACAAGTGTATCTATACATGAGAGAAGGCGAGCTAAAAGAAAGACACACTCATGTGCTACATGTGGGAAAAGCTTCACAATTAAAGCTCATCTGGAAAGGCATCAGAGATCTCACACAGGAGAGAAATCATTTATATGTTCTGAATGTGGGAAATGTTTTACTCAGAAATCCCACCTTGTTAGCCACAATAGAATTCACACAGGAGAGAAGCCCTTTTCATGTTCTGAATGTGGGAAATGCTTTAGCTGCAGGTCAAACCTTGTTAACCATCAGAGAATTCACTCAAGAGAGAAGCCCTATTCATGTTCTATATGTGAGAAATGTTTTACTCAGAAAACACACCTTCAACGCCATGAGAGAAGCCACATACAAAAGACTTATTCGTGTTTTGAATGTGGAAAATGTTTTAACAAAGCTTTATCTCTTTACAGACATAAGATAATTCACAAAGGTGAGAAGCCTTTTTCTTGTACTGAATGTGGTAAATGCTTTTCAAAAAAATCACACCTTGATAACCACAAGAGAACTCACACAGGAGAGAAACCCTATTCATGTCCTGAATGTGGGAAATGTTTTAGCCAGAGCACAAATCTTATTAGACATCAGAGAACTCACACAGCGGAGATGTCTTATATATGTTCTTGATGTTAAAACACCTTTAAAAAAAAAAACACCCGCAACACAGGTTGGGTATAAAGAGGTTAATTGGAGCCAAGGTGTTTATTATAAGCTGAGCACATCACGCACTTTCACATCTTGCCCTAATGTCGTACATAAATATCTGTCATTCGTTCACTGAATATGATGTCATTCGGCTCCGAGAAACGTCTCTGTACCTGAGAAATAGAACTGCCTGGGAAGACAAAACACTTCCTTATCGGACGGCGCACGTTCTGTTTTCTTATTGGCTCAGGATTGTGACCACACTGACATGATGGTTAATTTCTATGTCACTATAGCACAATGACTAGATCATTCCGTAGCGCGCCATATTGGATTGCCTTTGTTAGAATGAGCTGCTGAGCATAATTAGCTCAGGTATTGCGATGTATTAGCATTTGTAAAACATAATATAAAGCATCTTGTTTATAAACAGTTCTGATCGGATCTTCTCCTGATCTCAGTGGATCCATACTGAATCTACAATAGGTTTACTTTTTCTGTCCTGCATTCACACTGTAATAATTACTCTGATTTGTAGGTTTTGTGACTTTTAATATTTTATTAAACAACGAGTGAATTTTCTCACCGCCTTTACCGGATAATATTGTGATGTAGCGGCTTATTCTTGGTTTATAACAGAATGGGATGATTTCCTGCACACTTGGGTACACCATGTACACAAACTGATGGATTATTATTATGCTTTATTTATAAAGTGCCAGCATATTCCGCAGCGCTGTACATAGGGTTACACTACATTGAACAACATTTTACAAAGCAGTACAGGAGGAAGCAAGGGCCCAGTTCCCGTGGGAACTCTCAATATAGAAGGGTTGGGGTTGGAAACAAGGAGGAGCGGACTGCAGGGTGAGAGTGACGGACCGCAGGGTGGGAGCGATGGACCGCAGGGTGGGAGCGACGGACCGCAGGGTGGGAGTGACGGACCGCAAGATGAGAGTGACGGATTGCAGGGTGGGAGCGATGGACCGCAGGGTGGGATTGACAGACTGCAAGGTGGGAGTGACGGACTGCAAGGTGGGAGTGACGGACTGCAAGGTGGGAGTGATGGACTGCAAGAGTGGGAGTAACGGACTGCAAGGTGAGAGTGACGGACTGCAAGGTGGGAGTGACGGACTGCAAGGTGGGAGTGACGGACTGCAAGGTGGGAGTGACGGACTGCAAGGTGGGAGTGACTGCAAGGTGAGAGTGATGGACTGCAGAGTGGGAGTGACGGACTGCAAGGTGAGAGTGACGGACTGCAAGGTGGGAGTGACGGACTGCAAGGTGGGAGTGACGGACTGCAAGGTGGGAGTGACGGACTGCAAGGTGGGAGTGACGGAATGCAAGGTGGGAGTGACGGAATGCAAGGTGGGAGTGACGGAATGCAAGGTGGGAGTGACTGCAAGGTGGGAGTGACGGACCGCAAGGTGGGAGTGACGGACCGCAAGGTGGGAGTGACGGACCGCAAGGTGGGAGTGACGGACCGCAAGGTGGGAGTGACGGACCGCAAGGTGGGAGTGACGGACCGCAAGGTGGGAGTGACGGACTGCAGGGTGTGATTGACGGACTGCAGAGTGGGAGTGAGTGACTGCAAGGTGAGAGTGAGGGACTGCAGAGTGAGAGTGACGGACAGCAAGGTGAGAGTGACGACTGCAAGGTGAGAGTGACGGACTGCAAGGTGGGACTGACGGACTGCAGCGTGGGAGTGACGGACTGCAGAGTGGGAGTGACGGACTGCAGAGTGGGAGTGACGGACTGCAGAGTGGGAGTGATGGATGACAACAGACGAGCCTTGGATAGACTGAGGTGTATGTACAGAGAAATTTCTAGGCAGCACAGGATTCTATTGTTAACATGAGCCGAATCTGCCGTAAAAAAGGATATATGATATGTCAGGGTCGTACAATAAAACATGACTTCAAATCGCGTTTAAACACGATGAGCACAAAACGGTCAAAATGAGCCAATTGCCTTTTTTTGTCACATAAGTATAAAAATCATGTAAACACTGGTGGCCGTATTACATAGCTGGTGCTAACTTAACCAGAGCTGTTGTAAACAGCTCCGTAGACTATAATGGCTCTGCTAAGTATACAACAGCTCTGGTTAAGTTAACACCAACTTTGTAATATATCCCTGGGTGTTTCTAAGCTCAAGACAAAGTTTGGAAACTATTTAGCTGGGGGTTTTTTTTGGAGGCTGTAGATGTGCAAGAGATTTTGAGGTCAAAGTTCAAAATAGTGTTTGTTTTATTTTTTACCCTATTTTTTTCATCATATTTCATAAATTGTTTTATAGTAAATTATACGATATGATGGAATTAATGGTATCTTGGAAAATCCATTTAATGGCGAGAAAAACTTTATATAATATGTGTGGGTTGCATAAACAAGTAAGAGGAAAATTAGAGCTAAACACAAACAGTGCAGAAACGTAAAAACAGCAGCGGGTACTTTCAGACTATGGAGTAAATCGTATTGACACCCACTTTCTGCGTGTAAACTCTTATTGGCTGAGTCACCAGCACATCAATCGTGCGTTGAGGCTCACATATCAAAAAGGCTGGATTTAGGGAAGAATGGGTGGGGCAGCCGACCTACGTACCTATACATTTATGGAGATTATTTGCAGGTATGAACATGTAACGATAGGGGAACTTAAGACCGAGGTGCAAGAAAAAGTCGATTTGATAAAAACACACACAAAGAAGATCCATCACTCAGCCAACTGGAAGCAAAAAGTTAAACACTGAAAGGTTTGAGAAGGAATTAAAACCGCGCAAACGTAGGTTTGTACAGGGTACACAGGATTACAGGACCGTCGGGCGGGTGCTTAAACCGTCTAGAAATTGTAATCCGTAAAGACGGGAATATCCATTAACGAGTGTGAACATGAGACATCCGACTCTGAATCAGAATTAAGGTATAACGCTAATGGTCAACCAAAGGGTGTCCTTTGTAGAAGATACACTGGGGGAAAAGGGAAACAGGAAATCGCTGTACAGAGGAAACCGACGACAGTAAACAGACAAACCGATTCATTTATCTTGATTCCCATTGAGAGACGCACATATTGAAGTATCACAGAAAGGACTTTCTTTTGTTCCTCCCCCACAGTTTAATAAATTCAGCTGGGTTAAGGATATAAATCTATTTTCTAGAAAACTGCCCGTACACACGTACAACCTTATCAAGGAGAACCATGAATTGAAGCAACGAGGTCCTACAGCAAGGGGATATCAGTGTGGAATGACCTGGTAGAACTATTGAAGGAAAGTGAGGTAGGAGAAGATTTGAAGGTTCAACATACGGATCTGAAACCCCAAAGTACAATACGCCCTCGATTAAGAGTTATGAGAATATTGAATTATTTTGAAAATCTAGTATGTGAAGCGGTTGAGAACATAGATGAGATGGAGCTAGGAAGAAAACATCTGTATAATTCATCCAAATCACAGAGAAAAGCTTTGAGAGAGCCGAGGGAAAATGAGGACATTGCTATAAAGTCGGCAGATGAAGGAGGTAACATCATAGTCATGTCAAGGGACCAGTATGAACATATGACATTGACTTTATGACAAGACGAACTTACGTATGGAAGACTGGAAGGAGATCCAACGAAGGAATTTAAAGGAGAATGACAGGATTTATGAAGTGAAGGCCTGGAAGGGAAGTTTTCAAGAATTACATTTCCTTAATAATAAATTCCATACGACTGCTACGTTTTCTTCCATCCCCAAGATACATAAAACAGAGCATCTTCACCAGGATGGTAAGGGTAAATAATGATATAAGGGTAAATAATGATATAAGGGTAAATAAATGTAGCACTCACCCCCGGAGGAGCTGCTGAATAAACCTCGGGATAGTCTCACTGCACTAGGAATTACTATACACCAGCACTGTTGTGGATTTTCTAGTTTATATACTTTACTAAAGAATAAAGTGTCATATAGTATACTTGTGCGTTGAAGGAATTTACAGGATGCGTCACGCGGGAAAAACACGTGGCGGAAAAGAAACGGTTAATACCTCGATTCGCAAGTTTAAGTCCCGTTCAAAAGAGCTCAAAAAGTGGTGTCTTAGGGTACCCGGGTACTATATTCAACTGTCCAGTGAACGAACAGAATTATCTTCGACTAATCAACGTTGGGGCCCTGTGAATTGAAGCAATTAACCAAGTGCGCAGTTTCATTTCGGAATCGTAGGCCTTGAGGCCTCTCACCCATCCGTCGAACGAAATGTCCAGAACCGGTGCCTCGACCAAAGGCTCTCTCTCCACTTTAGATTGGAACTTGGTGCCAATGAATCTGCTCTCCTCTTGCCAAATCTCCGCAACAGGAACACCAATCCGCCGCCTGCACTCCCAATCGATCGTCACGGCCTCCTTACTCGGGGTCTACCGGAAATTGGTTGCCTTTCCCAGCAGTTCAGTGAAGGACTGTAGGCGATCACACACTCTTCGTCTCCGATCTCTAGCACTGGATACAATAACGCTCACACTCCGGCCTGGTTGCGATCCCTGATGGTGTCTGGCATGCGTCCTACTCTCCTGGTTGCTCTGCTCACTCTGCCCACACCAGGCTGCTGATATCTTTCCTTGGCGCCGCACGCCCACTTCCTGTCCTCTTCACAAAGGGTTCTGGGAGATGGAGTCTTTCTGTCCAGCATAGCCCTTTCCATCTGTTATACACTGGCTCCCCCTAGTGGCCATATTCTTTAATTTCAGAAGGACAAATTTAAACCATCGCTACATAAAGATAAGGGTATATATGGGTATAGGGGTAAATAAAGATATAAGGGTATATATTTATGTAGGGGAAGTTGTAGGAGATGTTCTCAGTGTGTGCATGGTGAGCTGTAGGATTGTTGTGAGGATGTTTGTGTGAGTGAATGAGTATGTGTGGAACTGTAAGAGTGCACAGGGGCTGTATATGTGTAGTAAGAGCTGTGAGAGTGTGGATGCGGGGCTGGAAAAGTATTGCGAGAGTTGAGAGTGTGCATAGTGATACACAAACGCAGTGTGGTAGGAGGTTTAGGGGTGCGAAGGGGGCTGTGGCACTGTGGTAGGAGGTTTAGGGGTGTGAATGGGGCTGTGTCACTGTGGTAGAAGGTTTAGGGGTGTGAATGGGGCTGTGTCACTGTGGTAGAAGGTTTAGGAGTGTGAATGGGGCTGTGTCACTGTGGTAGGAGGTTTTGGGGTGTGAATGGGGCTGTGTCACTGTGGTAGGAGGTTTAGGGTGTGAATGGGGCTGTGTCACTGGTAGGAGGTTTAGGGGTGTGAATGGGGCTGTGTCACTGTGGTAGGAGGTTTAGGGGTGTGAATGGGGCTGTGTCACTGTGGTAGGAGGTCTAGGGGGTGTGAATGGGGCTGAGTCACTGTGGTAGGAGGTTTAGGAGTGTGAATGGGGCTGTGTCACTGTGGTAGGAGGTTTAGGGGTGTGAATGGGGCTGTGTCACTGTGGCTGGAGGTTTAGGGGTGTGAATGGGGCTGTGTCACTGTTAAATTCTATTTCTAATATAATTACCATAAACCTTTTTCAAGTTTCTTCTCATATATCAAAACTGAAGTAAGACGCTGCGCGACTCTGATCAGAGGAGACGATGGAAACAACCACACCGAGATATGGCAGAACATCATCTGATCAGTCCGTGGTCTGTCAGATCCGTTTATTATTTCAACATCCAATAGAAATGTTCGTTATAGAAAAGAGCTTCCTGTCCACGCCTAACATACATAGGAATGTGATATAACAGCCAATCAGAGCAGATACATTTCTACATCATGTAACAAAGATTTTGCCGGCATTTCTAAGTTAACACAGGATATCTATTTCAATCACCCCGCTGACTAGCCTCGAGAGGAAATGAAACTGTACAGACAAGGTACTGAAACAAGAAGGAAGGGGGGGGGGGGTTTCACACTAATGCAAAAATTAAAAACCTACCTATCATATTAAAATACCTTTCAGTCACTGTGGTAGGAGGTTTAGGGGTGTGAATGGGGCTGTGTCACTGTGGTAGGAGGTTTAGGGGTGTGAATGGGGCTGTGTCACTGTGGTAGGAGGTTTAGGGTGTGAATGGGGCTGTGTCACTGGTAGGAGGTTTAGGGGTGTGAATGGGGCTGCGTCACTGTGGTAGGAGGTCTAGGGGGTGTGAATGGGGCTGCGTCACTGTGGTAGGAGGTTTAGGAGTGTGAATGGGGCTGTGTCACTGTGGTAGGAGGTTTAGGGGTGTGAATGGGGCTGTGTCACTGTGGCTGGAGGTTTAGGGGTGTGAATGGGGCTGTGTCACTGTGGTAGGAGGTTTAGGGGTGTGAATGGGGCTGTGTCACTGTGGTAGGAGGTTTAGGGGTGTGAATGGGGCTGTGTCACTGTGGTAGGAGGTTTAGGGGTGTGAATGGGGCTGTGTCACTGTGGTAGGAGGTTTAGGGGTGTGAATGGGGCTGTGTCACTGTGGTAGGAGGTCTAGGGGGTGTGAATGGGGCTGCGTCACTGTGGTAGGAGGTTTAGGGGTGTGAATGGGGCTGTGTCACTGTGGTAGGAGGTTTAGGGGTGTGAATGGGGCTGTGTCACTGTGGCTGGAGGTTTAGGGGTGTGAATGGGGCTGTGTCACTGTGGTAGGAGGTTTAGGAGTGTGAATGGGGCTGTGTCACTGTGGTAGGAGGTTTAGGGGTGTGAATGGGGCTGTGTCACTGTGGTAGGAGGTTTAGGGGTGTGAATGGGGCTGTGTCACTGTGGTAGGAGGTTTAGGGGTGTGAATGGGGCTGTGTCACTGTGGTAGGAGGTTTAGGGGTGTGAATGGGGCTCCCAGAGTAATTGGATTTTGTGCGTGTGTGGTCAGATTTGTTAGTTTATAAAATCGTCTGAAATCAGGTTATTTCACCTAAATTTCGGTGCAGTTCAAGGTTCTATGAATAGACGAATCAATAGTTTCCAATGATACAATTTTGGTGCCACCGAATTGTGCCGAATTGCTCTGTATTTCACTGTCGATTCACCGGTATTTGGTGAAAATCCAGCTTAGCGAATAGAAGAATTGTGGTGAAACTCACCTTTCGGTGGTAAATTGGGAGGTTTGGGAGTGACCCCCTTCAGGGCTCCGTTATGCCGGATCTGGTAGAAAAGGTTCTTTGTTTTAGGAATTAGAAGGTGGATTTTCGTGTGAAATCACGGCCGCTGAACCAAGCGAGATCTCGGCCAGACGTCTCCTGGAAGATGGTGAAGTATGAGGATGATGTTTGGCTTAAGGGGAAAACACCCAGGGCTCCGGGGGCAATGGCTTTGGGAAAGCCTCCACGTATGGATCCAGCTCTTGTGGTGACCCAGAGAAGTGGACATTCGTTAAAATAAAACGACAACCGACACACGCGTCTGGAATCAATGGGGATCGGCTCGGAGCCGGTGTCCACAGAATCCAGAGGGTGCCCGAGAAAATGGAGGAACACGTCGCGCAGTGACAAAGGCGGACTTTAATGGTTTCGAGGAGCCCTTCACACCGCGTTTCCAAAAAAACGAGGGGCAATATCAGGTGCCCTGAGCTAAAACCGGGAGGAAAATTAGCGTCCCGGTTTCCCCAGCAGAGCGCGGGGTGACCTGCCTTGATTTCCTTCCTGCAGCATATGAATTATACATGGTGCAGGGCAGCACTTTTCCCTGTGCTCCCCCTCTGCGTGAAATAGTAATAGGTGTCCTGGAAAACATGGCCGACCTGGTAACCCTACCTGCTTCCCCAGCTAGGTCGGCCAGGTTTTCCTGGTCACGTGTTACTATTTCACACAGAGAGGGAGCACAGGGAAAAGTGCTGCCCTGCAACATGAATAATTCATATGCTGCAGGAAGGAAATCAAGGCAGGTCACCTGGGACTCCTTTTATATTTCTTACCTGCAGCGTATGGATTATACATGCTGCGGGGTGGCATTTTTCATGCACTGCCCATCAGCATGAATACATTATATGTGTCCAGGAAAACATGGCCGACCTGTAAACCCCAAGACAAACCCCCTGCACAGCAAGAACCAACAGGAGAACATGCGCCACACATACAGCACCGCCATGACAGAGGAGATTAACACACACACAGGGAGTGGGGGCTGGGAGACACATTGCTGCTTTATATAACCTCCTGCCATGTGACTATACACATTCCTGCCAGGGCTCCTTGTCACATGACCATACTTTATACACATGGAGACAATTTACAAGACGTAACATGTCTCTGGTGTTTAGAGCTCTTTGACGGTACTAGCAACACCGGAAGTGCTCTGGCTGAGAATATTTCCGGTGTCATAGTGCCGATTATTTAAAGCGTGGGGTCCCGGCTGCAGGTCAGTGCTGGCTCTTTGTCTCTTCACATAAAGTATTTCTGCCTATTTTGCTTTGATTTTTGCTGCTGGTATTTCAGCAGACTCCATAAAGATGGCGCTCACGGTGTAAACAGAGATAAAGCTGCATTGTCTCCTGTGTTTAGCTCTCGGTGCTTCTGCTTCAATGATATTTACAAACAGGGCAAAAAAGTCTCATCTTTGTCTGATTTAAGGCGATTTAAACCCAAGTGACCCCAATCTGTACCTGGGTGGGGGGGGGGGGGCTATCCTGATCCATCACTGTGTGTGACCCTCACTGTATGACATCATTCTCACCCACTATGGAGGATTTAACCTCTTATTTACTGCTGTGAGTTTTATTGCTGTGGATTCTGTGATACGCTCATACACACCGCACATTACTGTGAGTTTTATTGCTGTGGAGCTCTGTGATACGCTCATACACACCGCACATTACTGTGAGTTTTATTGCTGTGAACTCTGTGATACGCTCATACACACCGCACATTACTGTGAGTTTTATTGCTGTGGAGCTCTGTGATACGCTCATACACACCGCACATTACTGTGAGTTTTATTGCTGTGAACTCTGTGATACGCTCATACACACCGCACATTACTGTGAGTTTTATTGCTGTGGATACTGTGATACGCTCATACACACCGCACATTACTGTGAGTTTTATTGCTGTGGATTCTGTGATACGCTCATACACACCGCACATTACTGTGAGTTTATTGCTGTGGATACTGTGATACGCTCATACACACCGCACATTACTGTGAGTTTTATTGCTGTGAATTCTGTGATACGCTCATACACACTGCACATTACTGTGAGTTTTATTGCTGTGAATTCTGTGATATGCTCATACACACCGCACATTACTGTGAGTTTTATTACTGTGGATACTGTGATACGCTCATACACACCGCACATTACTGTGAGTTTTATTGCTGTGGATACTGTGATACGCTCATACACACTGCACATTACTGTGAGTTTTATTGCTGTGGATTCTGTGATACGCTCATACACACCGCACATTACTGTGAGTTTTATTGCTGTGAATTCTGTGATACGCTCATACACACCGCACATTACTGTGAGTTTTATTGCTGTAGATTCTGTGATACGCTCATACACACCGCACATTACTGTGAGTTTTATTGCTGTGGAGCTCTGTGATACACTCATACACACCGCTCATTACTGTGAGTTTTATTGCTGTGGATTCTGTGATACGCTCATACACACCGCTCATTACTGTGAGTTTTATTGCTGTGGATTCTGTGATACCCTCATACACACCGCACATTACTGTGAGTTTTATTGCTGTGGATTCTGTGATACGCTCATACACACCGCTCATTACTGTGAGTTTTATTGCTGTGGATTCTGTGATACGCTCATACACACCGCTCATTACTGTGAGTTTTATTGCTGTGGATTCTGTGATACGCTCATACACACCGCACATTACTGTGAGTTTTATTGCTGTGGAGCTCTGTGATACACTCATACACACCGCTCATTACTGTGAGTTTTATTGCTGTGGATTCTGTGATACGCTCATACACACCGCTCATTACTGTGAGTTTTATTGCTGTGGATTCTGTGATACCCTCATACACACTGCACATTACTGTGAGTTTTATTGCTGTGGATTCTGTGATACGCTCATACACACCGCTCATTACTGTGAGTTTTATTGCTGTGGATTCTGTGATACGCTCATACACACCGCTCATTACTGTGAGTTTTATTGCTGTGGATTCTGTGATACGCTCATACACACCGCACATTACTGTATCACAGAATCCACAGCAATAACACTCACAGTAATTGCAGTGTGTATGAGCGTTTCACAGAGCTCCACAGCAATAAAACTCACAGTAATGTGCGGTGTGTATAAGCGTATCACAGAATCCACAGCAATAAAACTCACACTCATACACACTGCACATTACTGTGAGTTTTATTTCTGTGGATTCTGTGATACACTCATACACACCGCTCATTACTGTGAGTTTTATTGCTGTGGAGCTCTGTGATACAGTGATGTGCGGTGTGTATGAGTGTGAGTTTTATTGCTGTGGTGCTCTGTGATACACTCATACACACCGCACATTACTGTGAGTTTTATCTGAGTATCCAAGAGCTTAGCGCTCGTTAGGGGGCAGGCTGCTGAATCTGCGCTTGCCTCATAATCTGGCTCTAAAACGGGGACGCAATGGGAAACCTGCAGGCGCGCATTATCCACCATAGTGTCCCCGTTTTAGCAACAGAGACTTGATGGCACCCGAGTGTGTTAAAAACAAACTTAAAAAAAAAGTCCAAAAATAAACCGACATAAACCGGCCGGGTCAGCATTCAGGAGCACGCGGCCAGGTCAGCATTCGGTAGCACGCGGCCAGGTCGGCATTCGGTAGCACGCGGCCGGGTCAGCTTTTGGTAGCATGCGGCCAGGCTAGCATTTGGTCGCAGGCGGCCGGGTAAGAATTCGGTCGCAGGCGGCCGGGTCAGAATTCGGTCGCAGGCGGCCGGGTCAGAATTCGTTCGCAGGCGGCCGGGTCAGAATTCGGTCGCAGGCGGCCGGGTCAGAATTCGGTCGCAGGCGGCCGGGTCAGAATTCAGTCGCAGGCAGCCGGGTCAGAATTCGGTAGCACTCGCCTGGGTCAGCTTTCGGTCGCACATGCTCATTGTCGGCTGTTCTGTCTCAGTGTCCTCATGCAAGAGTAAACCGGTTGTGGTTGTGCCGTCCTCTGCACTGCGAGACGAGGGGAGTATAGATTCTGTGTGAATGATTATTTTTTTAGTGATTGTGTAAATTCACGAGATATCAGCTTCTCAGAGCTGATACTGATACTGATTCCAGATGAGAATCCAGGGCCACAAACTGACACAGACTCATTCTGAGTGGAAACGTTGCCTGGTCCTCTTGTGTGGAATAAAGCTCTCTTCATCCTGGTTTTGGGTGGTCACCACTTGCTCATACCTTCTACAGGGACCCACATACTGACAATGTGTGGCATCTTGATTAGCTTTATACTGGCAGACACTGACCGAGACACAAACACACACCCGGAGAAACCATCATATGCGTTAGCGCTAGGTAAAATGAGGTTACCACAGGACGCCCAGATCACATCGCAAACGCTAACAGGTTAAAAAATTCCATAAGCGCATCAGTGATAGCGGTTCATACCACGAGCTTACTGTACTTTGTGCATCCTATACTTAACATAGGGAACGCAAAGTCCTAAGCTGGTTTTAACTGATTGTGATTCTGCAGATTAATTTAGCCCTAGCTGAAGCCCCCCCCCTCCCCAAATCAGATACTCCCCTCTCATAACACAGCAGGAACGCCGGCCCAATCTGCTGCTTCTAGCTGCCGGGAGCAGAGTGAGACTGGGAACAAATAGTCCACAGTCTTACTCCATGGCACGATCTCGCGTTAGTGAGATCGCACAGGTCACGTGGCCCGGAAGTACAGGTCTTCATGGAGTCCTATGGACTTGAGGAGGTGATACTTACTCGTAGTGGCGCATTAGCGCTCTAGTGCATCCGATGGACGCCTTTAGCGTCCCTGTTTTAGCAACAGGCACGTGTTAGCGAGCCCTCAGACTCTCAAGTACGTACAGGTATATACTGAGACACACCCAGGCTTCTCGTGGAATACAGTCACTCGCTGGTATTCATCCTAGGCCCCGTCCGGTCTGAATCATGTGTTCGTGTGGGAAGGGGCTGAAACCCGAATGCTTGATTACAAACCCGGACTGTCTGGGTGGAAACCGGACAGGTGGCAACCCTAGTCACCAAATACCCATCAGTTTGCACCAAAAATAATGTTAGATTAATTATTTACGATATTTTGAAATCCCCACATAAAACCAGCAAATGACGGGTGCTGCCACATTTCACTCTCCATGGGTGGAGCATGGTGAGGACCATGGTGACGCAGTGTTTGATTGGCCCTTAGTTACACAGTGCTTGATTGGCCCTCAGTGGTGACGCAGTGCTTGATTGGCCCCCAGTGGTGACGCAGTTCGCTGACTGATGATTCAGACGTGCATTATGGAGGGCTGGTTCTGCAGGACGGCTCTTGTCTCAGATCTGTCCCTCCTCCTTCTGTGGCAGAACGTGAAGAATCTCCGACAGACGCACGGCCAATGCTTTATGCAGGATCTCAGAGAGGTGATTGATTGGGGCGAGCAGGTTTAGAATAGGTGTAAAAGTCTGCCATGTTTTTCTTCGTCTAAGTAATTTCGGCTTCACTGTTCCTGCCCTGATTGCTCATAACGGAGCATGATAATAGACTGCTTGCTGTCCATGTGGGCGCACAGGGATGTTTTGACAGAGGATCAACTTGACCTGGTACTGAGGAACACTCTGCTACCCTGGGAGGACTCGGGAAGTGAGGCAGACGCGGCAGGACGCTCCACCTGGAAACTGTTTTGCAGAAAACACCCTGTAACCTTTATAAATGACACCCAGGGCTAAACCAATGAACACCTCGTCCTATCCACACCTTTTATTGTTGTTACCTGTAACATTCAGTTCTTCTGTCCATCTTGTTATAAAGCCGCGGTGTTAAGGGATGCTACAGTTGTGTTCAAAATGATTCAACCCCCACTGAAATTGAGTGTTTTGGCCAGTTTGACATTGATTTTGATCATTCAGTCATCTTGCTTAGGCTAGGGTCAGACGAAAGCATTTTTACACGCGAACCTAAAAAAGTGCGTCCGAACGCATTGATGTATTTTTTCACAGATTATGCGAAAACGGTCATACGATGCGCATTTTCGTGCGTGATGTTTTACGAATACAAACCAGGAAACTTTTTGCGTCTGGACGTTATGTTGGCCGGACACGAGCAGTGTCTGACGTCTCCAAATCACACACACACACCGCTAGCGGGCGCAGCGCACTCTGTACGTCCGTACTAGCGGTTCTGCGTTCTCGAAAAAATGCGTTCATTTTCCACTTGCGTTGCGCGGCCGGACTTTCGTGCGACTGTACTTCGTATATTGGCTGTCATTGCCCGTCATTTGCTGCTAGTGCGGCCGTGATTAAGTGCGCCTAAACGCACGTTAAAAGTGCGCTGGTCTGACCCCAGCCTTACAATTAAATCAAAGAGGCACGTGTAGGTCAGACAAATATAACATAACATTTATAATGAAATAACCACAAATGTCTTTTCTGTGCTCACATCATTATCAGTTTTATTCAACCCCCAAGTGACATTCAATCTTAGTACTTAGTACAACATCCTTTTACAGTTATAACAGCTTTTAAACGTGAAGCATAGCTTGACACAAGTGTCTTGCAGCCATCTACGGCTATCTTCGCCCATTCGTCATGGGCAAAAGCCTCCAGTTCAGTCACATTCTGCTTTCTTTAAGTCCCACCAGAGGTTCTCAATCGGATTTAAGTCAGGTGACTGCGATGGCCACTCCAAAATGTTCCAGCCTTTAATCTGCAACCATGCTCTAGTGGACTTGGAGGTATGCTTGGGATCATTGTCCTGTTGAAAGGTCCAACGTCTCCCAAACCTCAGGTTTGTGACGGACTGCATCACATTGTCATCCAATATCTCCTGGTACTGAAGAGAATTCATGGTACCTTGCACACGCTGAAGCTTCCCTGTACCTGCAGAAGCAAAACAGCCCCAAAGCATGATTGACCCCCCGCCATGCTTCACAGTAGGCAAGGTGTTCTTTTCTTCATAGGCCTTGTTCTTCCTCCTCCAAACCTAGCGTTGATCCATGGGCCCAAACAGTTCTAATTTTGTTTCATCAGTCCACAGAACACTATCCAAAACTTCTGTGGTTTGTCCACATGACTTTTGGCATACTGCAGTCGACTCTTCTTATTCTTTGGAGACAGCAAGGGGGTGCGCCTGGGAGTTCTGGCATGGAGGCCTTCATTACGCAGTGTGCGCCGTATTGTCTGAGCTGAAACTTCAGTACTCACATCTGACAAATCTTTTCTCAGTTCCTCAGCAGTCACACGGGGACTTTTCTCCACTCTACGCTTCAGGTAGCGCACAGCAGTCGAAGTCAGCATCTTCTTTCTGCCACGACCAGGTAGTGTTTCAACAGTGCCCTTTGCCTTGAATTTGCGAATGATGCTTCCTATGGTCTCTCTTGGTATGTTTAACATCTTTGCAATCTTCTTATAGCCATTGCCCTTCCTGTGAAGAGTAATCACCTCTTCTCTTGTCTTCCTGGACCATTCTCTTGACTTCACCATGTTTGTAACCACACCAGTAAATGTCTAGAAGGAGCTGAGTATCACAGTCATTTTAAAGCTGCCTAATTGGTGCTTATTATGCTTTATTGCTGCTCCGTGACATCCACAGGTGTTTTCAATACCTGATTGAAAACACTTGAATGAACCTCTGTTCTTCAGAGTGGTAGTCTTTAAGGGGTTGAATAATTGTGTCAATGAAGAATTCACAAAAGAAACATTTACTACTGTATTACAAAACCAATTGATGTCATTTTAGTTGCATATGGTTCTTTAAAAAGTCCTTGTAGGATTTCATTCTGAATACAATTACAAATGTACACTAAATTCCCTAAAACCCTTTACAGCATTGGGGTTGAATAATTTTGAACACAACTGTACGTCCGGTGCTTCACTCTTGCTCCATAGGAGTTGAGGTGTCTCTGAGGTCGCTCTGCTTCTCCCCACTGCCAAGATGAGCGATACCATGAATTGATATGGTATGAGCACAGGTTTTGGGTCTGATCTCTGTCCTTCTTACAGCCTGGCAGGGTCTGATTCATGACCGGCACTGCAGCCGGCGCGCTCAGCGTCTCCACGCGGACCAGAGGCCAGTGATTGGATAAAGTAAGTCATTGCGTGACGCCGGATAATAACCAAGAATGAAAGAGGAGGTGATCGAGGTGGTCATAGATCACATGTCGGAGATGGAGGAGCCACTAAACGGACAGGTAAGGGAGACATTTGGATTCTGTGATACGCACATACTCACCGCACATTACTGTGAGTTTTATTGCTGTGGATTCTGTGATACAGTAATGTGTGGTGTAAGTGTGAGTTTTATTAAACGTTTCTAGGGGTCTATTGTTCTTTTTCAACAGATAATAACCAAGGTGAAGGAGGAGGTGATTGAAGTGATCATAGGTCACATGTCAGAGATGGAGGAGGTGATGGAGAGGTTCCCGGGTCACATGTCAGAGACGGAGGAGCGGCTGAACGGACAGGTAAGGCAGACATTGACCCAGACATTGCAATGTCTCTTATCTCCTCCCTTCTTCCTCCAGTGATGGGGGAGGGGAGCTTGAATGAGTTACACGGAGGGAGATGCCAAATTACCTGGGAAAGCAGGAGATCTTCCTCATGGTATATGTGAGTTTGTGCTGATAAATAATGGTGTCCAGGGGCGGAGTGACCCATCGGGCACTGCCAGAGGGCCCGCGGGTCAGTAGGGGCCCGGTTTGGGGCGACACACTGGGTCCCCGCCGGTTTCCCTCTGCCTCTGATAGAAATTAACAAGCAGCCAGCGGCGCACTGTGAAAACGCTGTGGTGGTGCCTGTGCCGCCTCCTCACGTGACGTGTCACATGAGGGGGCGGCGCCAGTGCAACGTACCTGCTCCAGTGTTAGACTGGGATGCAGGCACGCTACAGGCGCCACCGCGGCGTTTTCAGAGAGCGCCGCTGGCTGAATGTTAATTTCTATGTACAGAAGGAAACTGGCGGGGACTCACTGTGTCGCCCCAAACCGGTCCACTACCGGCCCGCATCACGACAGAGCCGGTGAGCAACGGGGGGGGGGGAAGCAATATATATCCATGTTTGAGCTGCGGGGGGCAATTCATTACCATGTTTGAGCTACTGGGGCAATTCATTACCATGTTTGAGCTACTGGGGGCAATTCATTACCATGTTTGAGCTACTGAAGGCAATTCATATCCATGTTTGAGCTACTGGGGGCAATTCATATCCATGTTTGAGCTACTGGGGGCATTTCATATCCATGTTTGAGCTACTGGGGGCAATTCATATCCATGTTTGAGCTAGTGGGGGCAATTCTTATCCATGTTTGAGCTACGGGGGGCAATTCATATCCATGTTTGAGCTGCTTGGGGCAGTATATATCCACGTTTGTGTTGCTGGGGGCAGTATATATCCACGTGTGAGCTGCTGGGGCAATATATATCCACGTGTGAGCTGCTGGGGGAAATATATACCCACGTGTGAGATGCTGGGGGCAATATATACCCATGTGTTGCGTTGTAGGGGATGTTTTTTTTTATTTGTGTGGCCTCCTGTGGGTGCGGAACAAGGGGACCCCATGACCTCCTATTGCCCGGGGGCCCTATTAGTTGTCAGTCCGCCCCTGATGGCGTCACATTAATGAGGTCATTTGCTGTTTAGGCTGAATGTGAGTTTGAGGACGTGGCCGTTTACTTCTCCCAGGAGGAGTGGGACTGTTTAAAGGAAGAAGAGAAGGAGCTTTACAGGGATGTGATGATGGAGAATTACCAGAGCCTCAGCTCTCTGGGTAAGAAAGTCTCCCCCTCCTTCACAGGCAGCTTCATACAAAATATCTTCTATTGCTGTTGGATTATAAGATCTTTCTGGACATTTTCTCTTCACACACACAGGACGGATCAATGGGATTCCTTCACTTATATCCACCATGGAGAGAGGGGAGGAGCCGTGTGTCAGGGGGCGCCGGGGATATGAGGACATGGAGGATCATGGGAATACCGGCCCAGGTTAGTATCACAGACAGGCTCTCATTTTAGTAGAGTCCTGATTAAACCAGGGACGGATGCGTGCAATGTTTTGTAGGTGGAAGTAGCAGGATTTGGTTAGTGACTAATTGTGAGGAGTAACGGAGAGATCAAAGTCGAAGAGGACTTTGAGGCACAGAGCCTGAGAGCTAGAAGTAATGGTGGTTCCATTCACCTGAAAGGAAATGGTTGTAGGAATGTTAGTTTTAGAAGAAGGTAAGACGTTAAGTTCAGTTTTGGAGAGGTTCAGCATTAGGAACTGGGAGGTCATCCAGTTGGAAACAGCGGACTGGCCAGCAGTAACACGGTCCAAAACAGGAGGAGAGAGATCGGGGGAGGAAAGGTAGATTTGGGTGTCATCAGCATAGAGGTGATATTGGAGTCCGTAGGAAGAAATTAGGTTGCCCAGAGAGGTGGTATAGATCAAGAGGAGTAGGAGCCCAGAACAGAGCCTTGAGGTATCACAATTGAGAGAGGAACCAGGGGTGAAAAGGCACCAGCGAAGGAGACACTGAAGGAGCGAAGAGAGAGATAGGAAGAGATCCAGGTGAGAGTGGTGTCACTGAGGCCAAGTTGACGCAGCATCAGGAGCAGGAGAGGGTGGTCAAATGTCAAATGCAGCAGAAAGGTCAAGAAGAATAAGGAGGGAGAAGTGACCTTTGTTTTTTGCAGCAACTAAATCATTAGTCACCTTGGTCAGAGCAGTCTCAGTGGATGCTGGGAATGAAAGCCAGATTGGTGGGGATCAAGTAGAGAGTTAGCAGCGAGGAAACCGGTGAGGTGGTTATAGACCAGGCGTTCTAGGATTTTGGAGGCAAAGGGGAGCAGAGACATGGGACGGTAGTTCTGTAAGAAAATATATTAAATCAAATCAATATTCCTATTCATATTTACCAAAGCATGCATCCCAGACGACCTCTGTTATTTTTCTCATATAAGCAAGAATGACGCAAAAAGCAGCTACGCTATAGCGGAGATAACTGAAGTCAATCACACAGGATTTGGTGCTTCAGGTATATCTGGCATGTCTTTGTCCAGCCAGTACTTTTATTAAAAGTCAGACACATTTATAACCAATAGGATTATTCCAACAACACAAATAATTACCATAGCCAAACCCATACAACAAAGAAGAGTGGCCCCTTTCTAACGGCTTGCTCATATTACACCTTCCTTTTGTCGACATAGGATATGAAGTGAAACATTTTTAGACTGAGCTAAAGGGGGGAGGGGGCATGTCGACTAAGGTTTGTATTTGAATCACCATATTTATATATTCATACAGGAAATTAAAAAGATATTATTTATCAAGTTCGTAAGGGAGGTGGGGACAAGAGATGGCTTCTTTAGGATGGGGGTGATCAGAGCATGTTTGAATGCAGAGGGTGAGACTCCAGAGGAGAAGGAGAGTTTGAAAATAGGAGTCAAAGCAGGGACAATGACTGGTAGGATAGACAGAATAAGATGCAAGGTGATGGGTCAAGAGGACAGGTGGTCGGGCAGGAGGACATGAGAACTGCTGAGACATCCTACTCCGAAACCGGAGTAAAGGAAGACGTAATAGAAGAGTGGGCAGGGAGTGAACGAGCTTGATTGGTTAATGGAGGAGGGAAGTGAAGAGATTTCTAGCTTAAGTTTAGTGATCTTTTTGGTGAGGTAGTCAGGTGTGAGGTCTGTGGAAGGTTGAGTGGACGCGGGGCACATTAACACAGTGAAAGTATGAAACAGACGTCTGGAATCATGGGAAAAGGGTGAAATAAGGGATGTGTTTGTAAAGTGCCCCTTTATATGTGCTGTCATCTCCAATTATGAGCAATAAATACTTGACTTGTACCTCAACAAAGCTGTTATGATGGCTTTGCAAGACTGATAGATATATATAGGCTCATCACCAAAGAAAATATCGACCAACCCCCCCTCGCATGCTCATAGACCACATAACACGTTCAATCGTAAATGCTAATTAATGCCGGTTTACACTTTTATTGAGATCTTTGCTCATGTTTATAATTATCTCCAATTAATTTTATTTCAGACTCTTTGAACAGAAATGATCCTGAAGAACCGAGTAACATAATTGTCGTAATCAAGAGAGAGGACGAATCATTTGAGTTAAAGGGCTCTGTCCAGCAAAACTGTTACATAGAACCTAATATGTTTACACATAACAGAGGAAAGGAGAAAGGGAAACCGTACATATGTTCCGAATGCGGGAAATGTTTTAGACGGATCTCAGCTCTTGTAAAACATCAGATATTACACACAGGAGAGAAGCCTTACTCGTGTTCTGTATGTGGGAAATGTTTTACACACTCCTCGGCTCTTGTTAGACATCGGAAAATCCACACAGGAGAGAAGCCTCATTCGTGTTCTGAATGCGGGAAATGTTTTCTCCGGAAAGCATACCTTGTCGAGCATGAGAGAGCTCACACAGGAGCTAAGCTTTATTCGTGCACTGCATGTGGGAAGTGTTTTAGCCATCGCTCAGCTCTTATTAGACATCAGAGAACTCACAGCGAGGAGAAGCCTTACTCGTGTACTGTGTGTGGGAAGTGTTTTAACAATTTTTCGGCTCTTGTCGGGCATCAGAGAACTCACACAGGAGAGAAGCCTTACACGTGTCCTGAATGTGGGAAACGTTTTAGCTATAGCTCGGCTCTTGTCGTACACCAGAAAATTCACACAGGGGAGAAGCTTTATTCATGTTCTGAATGTGGGAAATGTTTTCTCCGCAAAGCATACCTTATAGACCACGAGAGAGCTCACGCTGGAGAGAAGCGGTATTCGTGTTCGAAATGCGGGAAATGCTTTAACCATAGCTCAGCTCTTGTTAGACATCAGAAAATTCACACAGGGCAGAAGCCGTACACATGTTCTGAATGCGGGAAATGTTTTCAACGCAGCTCACACCTTCTTACACATCAACAAACGCACGCTGGAGAGAAGCTTTATTTATGTTCTGAATGCGGGAAATGTTTTAAACAGAACTCAGCACTTCTTAGACACCAGAAACTTCACACAGGAGAGAAGCCTTACTCGTGTTCCGAATGCGGGAAATGTTTTCTCCGGAAATCACACCTTGTTACCCATCAGAAAACCCACAGAGCAGAGAAACCTTATTCGTGTTCCGAGTGTGGGAAATGTTATTCCCAGAGCTCAACCCTTGTTACACATCAGAAAATTCACGCAGGAGAGAAGCCGTATACGTGTTCCGCCTGCGAGAGGGGTTTTCACTACTGGTCAGCTTTCGTTAGACACCAGAGAACTCACACAGGAGAGAAGCCCTATTCGTGTTCTGAATGTGGGAAATGTTTTACCCAGAAATCACACCTTGTTAACCATCAGAAAACTCACTCAATAGAGGTCATTACCATTTTATGAACAGGTTAAATAACATCTGCTTAGGAACCCAAAGATATCCGGGAGGGGGGGGGGTTACTTTCCTACTGTGAGATGGTGCAAACGCATCATTGTATTAAAACACTAAGAAGAAGCAAGCTCCGTTGATTATTTTACTCCCCACACCCTTCATGGTATAAGCAGGGGGCGTCTGTAACGTTAGGATGGAAAATTAAGGTATAAACTCGTCCATTCGACAAATATTCAATCCCACATCAACGCAGTGCGAATGTCTGTGACTTCATTTGGGGTCTGTACCACCCCCCCATGTCCTGACCCAGGGGAAGAAAAACACGAAAAAGAACCAAACTAGAAACATGAACGATTGGCTGAAATAAAGACTACGATAAAAAAACGCCCGCACTCAGTGCTGATGAACAATGGCTGGCTGGCTTATGAGGACAGGTTTGCATGACCCCGAGAGCTCCTCCCCTTCCTGGCGTTTTTTTCCCCTCCTTATTGTTACCCTCAATTTGGTTGTACTTTGACTTTATTAAATCGTGAAACGGGATGTTCTGTTTTGACGTGTTTTGCTGTGTGACGGCGTTCCTGACAAAGTTTTAAAGAAATCCCCAGACCGAGCACAGAGGGTTTATTGCGGAACCTTTGTAACAATGCAGTCAATGTAAAAAAGGCCACAAGGCTTTGGTGAAATAAACTTATCGTATGACTTTACAGGCTCTGGTTGTGTTTTTTATTCTTCAATTTTTTAAATCAACTTTATTAAATATATACATGGAACCTGTGTAACCCAATGCCAAGCCTCCGCGATGCCCTGTGGCTTCCAGGAGACCGTCCCAGGGCCAGCATGTGTTATCAGGGTTAACGAGTCCAGATGTCCATAACGTCACGCCAGGAATAGGGAAGCGCTAAGGGTTAACAGCTCTCCATTAGCGGCTGGGCTGGAATAAGGCCCCGTGTCTATACATTTTTCACGCTGGTAGCTTTGTTTTATGGTTGTAGCTGATAGATTCAACAGTTTTAACCCTTGTCCTCCCCCTAATCCTCATCACTACCACCCCCCCCCCCTACTGTGATTTAAGAAGGAGCGTAGTTCAGGATTGCGGCCTACGGGACCCTGGAGACTGGATCTCTTACCAAACTGAATTTATGAAGGTTCATTAAGAAACAGACAGGAAGAAGTTAATGCAAGTCGGTTCTGAGAAGTGAACATCCTGTACATAGTATCCAGATTTATCGACTTGGGAGCCAGGAGTCCCTATTCCACTGGCCCTCAGCTATGACAGGTGAGTCCCTATTCCACCGGCCCTCAGCTATGACAGGTGAGTCCCTATTCCACTGTCCCTCAGCTTTGGCAGGTGAGTCCCTATTCCACGGGCCCTCAGCTACGTCAGGTGAGTCCCTATTCCACTGGCCCTCAGCTATGACAGGTGAGTCCCTATTCCAATGGCCCTCAGCTATGACAGGTGAGTCCCTATTCCACTGGCCCTCAGCTTTGGCAGGTGAGTCCCTATTCCACTGGCCCTCAGCTATGACAGGTGAGTCCCTATTCCACTGTCCCTCAGCTATGACAGGTGAGTCCCTATTCCACTGTCCCTCAGCTATGACAGGTGAGTCCCTATTCCACTGGCCCTCAGCTATGGAAGGTGAGTCCCTATTCCACTGTCCCTCAGCTATGGCAGATGAGTCCCGATTCCACTGGTCCTCAGCTTTGGCAGGTGAGTCCCTATTCCACTGGCCCTCAGCTATGGCAGGTGAGTCCCTATTCCACTGGCCCTCATCTATGACAGGTGAGTCACGGGCCACTGACAGCCGAATCAGATGCATGATAATGTGCAAAAAAGAGGGGAACACTCCTCCAAGACATCCCTGGGCTGCTGGAACCGTGGCTGGGTTACCTGTGGTCACTAGACACCCAAACCATTGATCTGTTTTTGGAGGCATCGATGTCTGGCCACCTCAGGGCACATGCACACATTTTTCCCAAAGTAATGTACACAGGAGCCAGGCTTGTCACATTTAAGACGAATTGCATCAAGTGTCTGTAAATTGCGAGATGACTTTTCTGAGGCTGAAAGAATAAATACCTCTATACCTCTCGTGTAGGTGAAGACTCGTTCTATGTCCCTGTGAAACCTGCCATGTGCCATGAAGTGATGAACGTTTACGCAGAGTCCCCCTTCCTTGTGACTCGTGAAGGCACCGCACGAATGCACGAGCCACATCGACTGCTCAGGTCTGGGTATCCATGGCTGACAGCAAGTAGGACTGAGCCGAACACCCCCGTGTTCGGTTCGCATTCGAACAATTTCAAAAGTTCGAGTTTGAACACGAACCGAACTCAATGCAAGTCAATGGGACTCAAAAGTTCAGTTTTTAGAGTGCCCTGCCAGAGGGCATATATGCAAGATATTTGCCATAAAAGGTGTACGGGGGTCCGGGTAGTGCCCTGGGGGACAGGAAACAAGGACAAAAAGTTAAAAGTTTTTAAAGGGACAGTGAGTTTTCCATGAAACAAGGTTAAAAATTCCTTCAAATATGGTGCCTAGGAGGTCCCCATAACCTGCCCGTGAAGTGGCGGATTTCAAGGATATATAGAAACATTTAAAAACAAAAAAATGACGTTTCAAATAACGGTAAACGGTTTTCCTTTAATCTATTCATAAACAAGTGCTTGGGGTGGCAGTCTGTATTAAAAGAGGAGATATTTTAGGACACGCAGAACAAGTTTAGTGATTTGGGCTAAATTATGGTGAAACTTATGCAGGCTTTGGATGAAAGTAACAATAGGTGCTTTAAAATCGGGCCTTTAGTGTCGGCAACAGTGCCGTCACACCGTAACCCCTCTGAGGTATTGTGGAAGAGTGCAGGATTGGACCCTGCGGTCAAATATTAAAATGATATGAATCTGGTACAGCCTCAACTGTACACATGTACGCAGACAACACTAATCTATACCAGCAAACCAAATCTCCCGCAGCTGGAGGCCGTGCTGCAAGAACAATTCACAGAGGTAGAAAAGTGGATCAAAAACAACAAACTTTTTTTAAATACTGACAAAACTGTAACGATGCTCTTTGGAACAAAACCTAAACTACACAAATTGCAAACACCCCATCTATGTGTTGGGACAAAATCAAATGGCATGCTGACCACAGTCACTTCTCTCAAATATCTAGGTATGTGGTTGGACCCTAATCTATCCTTTGGCCCCACATCGAAAAACTCTCATCTAAACTTTACCCCAAACTAGGTGCCCTGTACAGAAACAAATCCTGCCTGAGTCCCCCGGTAAGAAAGCAGATTGTACAACAAATGCTTATGCCGGCTATTGATTACGGAGATGTAGTGTACGCAGCGGCCCCACAAACACACCTCCAGAAACTTACTACATTGTAGAACTCCTGCCGCTTTGCATTACAATGTAACTACATGACCCACCATTGTGACATGTTAAAAGAGCTAAACTGGCCATCGCTGGAATCCAGACGCACCCTTCACCTTTCCAGCCTGGTGTTTAAGAGCATTTCTGGGAAGCTGCCACCCTACCTGAATAGGCTGCTTCCCCCAGCAGCTCCCTCATCCTATAACCTCCGATCCAGGACCAGCACCTTACTTGCAATACCACAATACAAAAAGACAGTGGCTCGATCCTCATTTTCCTACAGAGCACCACAATTATGGAATAACCTCCCAGACACCATCAAATCTTCCCCCAGTCTTAAGTCACTCAAGAGCTCCTTACTAACATACCTCAATACAGAATGCACCTGTAAACATGTAACCTAGTGACTATATTTCCTACATATTTATATCCTGTTAATCTGTATATTTGTGTTGTTTTTTTTAATATCTTGCATTGTATTACTCTGTATTTCTGTAACTGTAACACTTCAATGTTCTTGAACCCAGGACATACTTGAAAACAAGAGAAATCTCAATGTATCCTTCCTGGTAAAATCCTTTATAAATAAATAAATAAATAAATAAAATACAGGCGTCAGTGCAGCCAAATATTGTGCCTTTGGTGGCAGCAAGTGCCTTCACACCGTAACCCTTTTGTGGTATTGTGGAAGAATGCAGGGTTGGACCCTGCGGTTCAAAAAATTTAAATGATATAAATCTGGTACAGGCGTCAGTGCACCCAAATATTGTGCCTTTGGTGGCAGCAAGTGCCTTCACACCGTAACCCCTTTGTGGTATTGTGGAAGAGTTCAGTGGTGGAGGTTTTGTGAATGCAGAAGACATCCCCGATCTATTCCGTTACGTCAGCATCAGGGGATTGATAGCTGCTGATCCAGGACTGCTTCATTTTTATAAATGTCAGCCGGTCTACAGAGTCAGTGGACAGATGCACTCTTTTGTCTGTGACAAAACCTCCAGCGGCACTGAACGTCCTTTCAGAAAGCACGCTGGATGAAGGGCAACCTAGTAGCTGCATAGCATATTGGCTAAGTTCTGGCCAGTGATCCAATCTCAACACCCAGTAAGCCAGTGGATCATCTGCTGAAAAGGTATCCAGGTCTGCCATTGCTCCTAGGTAGTCCTGCACCATACGGTGAAGACGCGGGCAATGGGTGCCTACATTTGACGTCCCTGGGCGTCGTGGACTAAAAAAATTTAAAAAGGCATCAGTCAAGCGGCCCGGGCCTTCACCACTATTCCTCTGATCATCCGCAGCCTCAGAAGCACCTGTGTCATCACTTGGTAACCTACCAGTGCCTGGAAAGGTGTTACACAAGTGTCGCTTTAGAGCGTCCTCAAGTTGTTTCATCCCGTGCTCTCTCTGTGCAGGCAGGATGAGCTCTGCAACTTTACCCCTGTATCGTGGATCAAGAAGGCTTGCCAACCAGTAATGATCCCTCTCCTTGATAGCACGAATCCTGGGGTCCTTTACCAGGCTTTGCAGGATAAGGGAGCCCATGCAGCATAGGTTGGAGGTGGCATTAGCTTCCGAGTCTTCCTGGTCAATGAGGAGGATGACCCCATCGTGCACTTCCTCCTCCCAGCCATGTACTAGTCCTTGTGTTTCTGGCACACAAAACCCTCCCTTGAAGAATCCCCACCTTCAATGCCCCCACTACTTAAATATTCCTCCTCATCCTCCACCTGTCTGATCTGAGGAGGACCCGCTGGAATGCTGTCTGCGGAAAGACTGGGGCCTTGAGAGCTAGGGAAGGCCTCCTCTTCTTCCCGCTGCTCTACCTCTAGAGACACATCTATAATTCCCCGCAGAGTGTGCAGGAACACTAAAGGAATTGTGTCACTGATGCATGCACTGTCCCTGCTCACCATCCTCGTTGCCTCCTCAAATGGTGACAGTACAGTGCATGCATCCTTGATCATGAGCCACTGCGGGGGGGGGGGGAAACAAGTTGACCTGAACCTGTCCTTGTGCCATACTCACACAGATACTCATTGATGGCCCTCTGCTGCTTGTGCAGATGCTGCAGCATTGTTAATGTCGAGTTCCACCTGGTGGGCATGCCACAGATCAGACAGTTTGTGGGAAGGTGGAATTCTCTTTGAATTTCTGTAATGCGAACACTTGCTGGGAATGACCGTCTGAAGTGGCTGCAGACTTTTCTGGACTAATCAGAGTTACCCAGTGTACCGTGAAGGAAATGTAACGACCCTGTCCATGCTTGCTGGACCACGTGTCTAAAGTCACATGCACCTTGCTGCTGACTGCCTTTCCCAATGACTCCATAACATTGTCTTCCACGTGCTGGTATAGTGCTGGAATGACCTTCCGTGAAACGTAATGGCGTTTTGGAACCTGCCACTGTGGTACAGCACATTCAGCAAATTCACGGAAGGAAGCAGAGTCCACCAGCTGGAAAAGCAGCAGCTGTAATGCGAGTAATTTTGCTAAAATGGCATTTAGATGCTGTGCGTGGGGATGGTTGGGACTATATTTTTTCTTACGCTGCAGCAGCTGGGGCAACGAAATCTGACTGCGTAAATCTTCAGCTGATTGGATGCTGTCACATTGTGAGGAAGGACCTGGTACATCCATTACTGTAGCATCATCCCGGTCAGTGGAGGTTGAAGTCAATGACATGACAGGACCTATAGTGGGGGTAGAGACAGGTGAGGAGGACCTACGCAAAGTTTTGCGCCAACGGGATGCGTGGCAGGTGGTCATATGTCGCCTCAAGCACGTGGTACCCAAGCGTCCGGTGTCTTTCCCACACTTGAGCCTCATCTGACACAGATTACAAATAGCAATGGTGCGGTCTGCTGCACATTTCTTAAATAACTCCCAGACAGCAAAGTTCCTGGATGTGTGCTTTGAGACAACAGCGCTCTGCACTTGAGCAGCTCTGACATCTGATGCCTTGGACTGGCTAGTGCTACGGTTGGTCATAGAGGACGTTGTGCCTCGTGTTTGTTGTGCCTCCTCCTCCTCACTTGACTCCTCTGTTCGATCAGGCACCCAGGTGGAGTCAGTGACCTCATCATCATTGTCATCACCCCCTACCTCCTCATCACTGGAGCCAACTTGGCAGTATGCTGCAGCTGCTGGGGCAACATGAGTGCCAGTTATTTGTGTGTTACTGGCACCCCCTTCCTCTAGGTTGATTATACAGCATGTCACATTGTAGTCAAACAATTCAGCTGACTCCTCCGTGTGCAATAGTGAGGCTACGGCAGGAGTAGCTGTGGACATGGAGGCTGCATTAGATGCTTTGGCAGCTGAGGTGGACTGTAAACCACTACAAGCCTGGCTGGCAGAGGACTCGGAGGATGAGGATGGCCTGGCTAGCCAATCCACCAAGTCCTCTGTATGTTGCTGCTGCTTAAGATGGCCAGCACTGTTTAGAAAGGACAAGCGTGCTCCTGCAGAGGATGCACCACGTCCACCACGACCAGAGGCACAGCCTCCTGACACAGAGGCTGCTTGCCCTCTTATCTGTGTCTGGTAGCATCTGCCTGTCCTTTTTGGTCTTTCTGTCAAGGTGAGAAATATATAGATTAAAGATATACAGAACTCTCATTTAACAGACACACATACACACATACATTGTTACACACAGAATTATGCAGACACACATACATTGTTACACACAGAATTATGCAGACACACATACATTGTTACACACAGAGATTTATACAGACACACATACATTGCTACACACAGATTTATAAAGACACACATACATTGTTACACACAGAGATTTATACAGACACACATACATTGTTACACATAGAGATTTATACAGACACACATACATCCTCTGTATGTTGCTGCTGCTTAAGACGGCCAGCACCAGTTAGAAAGGACAAGCGTGCTCCTGCAGAGGATGCACCACGTCCACCACGACTAGAGGCAAAGTCTCCCGACAGAGAGGCTGCTTGCCCTCTTATCTGTGTCTGGGAGCGTCTTCCTGTCCTTTTTGGTCTTTCTGTCAAGGTGAGAAATATATAGATTAAAGATATACAGAACTCTCATTTAACAGACACACATACACACGTACATTGTTATACACAGAATTATGCAGACACACATACATTGTTACACACATACATTGTTACACACAGAGATTTATACAGACACACATACATTGTTACACACAGAGATTTATACAGACACACATACATTGTTACACAGATTTATACAGACACACATACATTGTTACACACAGAGATTTATACAGACACACATACACACATACACACATACACTTACATTGTTATACATAGAGATTTAAACAGACACACTTACATTGTTTCACACAGAGATTTATAGACACACATACATTGTTACACAGAGATTTATGCAGACATACATTGTTACACAGAGAGATTTATACAGACAAACATACATTGTTACACACAGAGATTTATACAGACACACATACATTGTTACACATAGAGATTTATACAGACACACATACATTGTTACACACAGAATTTATACAGACACACATACATTGCTACACACAGATTTATACAGACACACATACATTGTTACACAGAGATTTATACAGACACACATACATTGTTAGACACAGAGATTTATACAGACACACATACATTGTTACACATAGAGATTTATACAGACACACATACATTGTTACACACAGATTTATACAGACACATACATTGTTACACACAGAATTATACAGACACACCTACATTGTTACACACAGAATTATACAGACACACATACATTGTTACACACAGAGATTTATACAGACACACATACATTGTTACACACAGATTTATACAGACACACATACATTGTTACAGAGATTTATACAGACACACATACATTGTTACACAGAGATTTATACAGACACACATACATTGTTACACACACAGATTTATACAGACACACATACATTGTTACACAGAGATTTATACAGACACACATACATTGTTACACACAGATTTATACAGACACACATACATTGTTACACACAGATTTATACAGACACACATACATTGTTACACAAAGAGATTTATACAGACACACATACATTGTTACACACAGAGATTTATACAGACACACATACATTGTTACACAGAGATTTATACAGACACACATACATTGTTACACACAGATTTATACAGACACACATACATTGTTACACAGAGATTTATACAGACACACATATATTGTTACACAGAGATTTATACAGACACACATACATTGTTACACAGAGATTTATACAGACACACATACATTGTTACAGAGATTTATACAGACACACATACATTGTTACACACAGAGATTTATATAGACACACATACATTGTTGCACACAGATTTATACAGACACACATACATTGTTACACACAGATTTATACAGACACACATACATTGTTACAGACAGATTTATACAGACACACATACATTGTTACACACAGATTTATACAGACACACATACATTGTTACACAGAGATTTATACAGACACACATACATTGTTACACACAGAGATTTATACAGACACACATACATTGTTACACACAGATTTATACAGACACACATACATTGTTACACACAGATTTATGCAGACAAACATACATTGTTACAGACAGATTTATACAGACACACATACATTGTTACACACAGAGATTTATACAGACACACATACATTGTTACACACAGAGATTTATACAGACACACATACATTGTTACACACAGATTTATACAGACACACATACATTGTTACACACAGATTTATACAGACACACATACATTGTTACACAGAGATTTATACAGACACTTATACATTGTTACACACAGATTTATACAGACAAACATACATTGTTACACACAGATTTATACAGACACACATACATTGTTACACACAGATTTATACAGACACACATACATTGTTACACAGATTTATACAGACACACATACATTGTTACACACAGATTTATACAGACACACATACATTGTTACACACAGATTTATACAGACACACATACATTGTTACACACAGATTTATACAGACACACATACATTGTTAGAGATTTATACAGACACACATACATTGTTAGAGATTTATACAGACACACATACATTGTTACACACAGATTTATACAGACACACATACATTGTTACACACAGATTTATACAGACACACATACATTGTTACACAGATTTATACAGACACACATACATTGTTACACAGATTTATACAGACACACATACATTGTTACACAGAGATTTATACAGACACACATACATTGTTACACACAGATTTATACAGACACACATACATTGTTACACACAGATTTATACAGACACACATACATTGTTACACACAGATTTATACAGACACACATACATTGTTACACAGAGATTTATACAGACACACATACATTGTTACACATAGAGATTTATACAGACACACATACATTGTTACACATAGAGATTTATACAGACACACATACATTGTTACACACAGATATTTATACAGACACACATACATTGTTACACACAGAGATTTATACAGACACACATACATTGTTACACAGAGATTTATACAGACACACATACATTGTTACACACAGAGATTTATACAGACACACATACATTGTTACACAGAGATTTATACAGACACACATACATTGTTACACAGAGATTTATACAGACACACATACATTGTTACACAGATTTATACAGACACACATACATTGTTACACACAGAGATTTATACAGACACACATACATTGTTACACAGAGATTTATACAGACACACATACATTGTTACACAGAGATTTATACAGACACACATACATTGTTACACACAGAGATTTATACAGACACACATACATTGTTACACACAGAGATTTATACAGACACACATACATTGTTACACACAGAGATTTATACAGACACACATACATTGTTACACACAGAGATTTATACAGACACACATACATTGTTACACATAGAGATTTATACAGACACACATACATTGTTACACATAGAGATTTATACAGACACACATACATTGTTACACACAGATATTTATACAGACACACATACATTGTTACACACAGATTTATATAGACACACATACATTGTTACACAGAGATTTATACAGACACACATACATTGTTACACACAGAGATTTATACAGACACACATACATTGTTACACACAGAGATTTATACAGACACATATACATTGTTACACACAGAGATTTATACAGACACACATACATTGTTACACACAGAGATTTATACAGACACATATACATTGTTACACACAGAGATTTATACAGACACATATACATTGTTACACAGAGAGATTTATACAGACACACATACATTGTTACACACAGAGATTTATACAGACACACATACATTGTTACACATAGAGATTTATACAGACACACATACATTGTTACACATAGAGATTTATACAGACACACATACATTGTTACACAGAGATTTATACAGACACACATACATTGTTACACACAGATTTATACAGACACACATACATTGTTACACACAGAATTATACAGACACACATACATTGTTACACACAGATATTTATACAGACACACATACATTGTTACACACAGATTTATACAGACACACATACATTGTTACACACAGAGATTTATACAGACACACATACATTGTTACACACAGATTTATACAGACACACATACATTGTTACACACAGAGATTTATACAGACACACATACATTGTTACACACAGAGATTTATACAGACACACATACATTGTTACACATAGAGATTTATACAGACACACATACATTGTTACACAGAGATTTATACAGACACACATACATTGTTACACAGAGATTTATACAGACACACATACATTGTTACACATAGAGATTTATACAGACACACATACATTGTTACACATAGAGATTTATACAGACACACATACATTGTTACACACAGATATTTATACAGACACACATACATTGTTACACACAGATTTATACAGACACACATACATTGTTACACACAGAGATTTATACAGACACACATACATTGTTACACACAGAGATTTATACAGACACACATACATTGTTACACAGAGATTTATACAGACACACATACATTGTTACAGACAGAGATTTATACAGACACACATACATTGTTACACACAGATTTATACAGACACACATACATTGTTACACACAGAGATTTATACAGACACACATACATTGTTACACACAGAGATTTATACAGACACACATACATTGTTACACACAGATTTATACACACACATACATTGTTACAGATATTCATACAGACACACATACATTGTTACAGACAGATTTATACAGACACACATACATTGTTACACACAGAGATTTATACAGACACACATACATTGTTACACACAGATTTATACAGACACACATACATTGTTACACACAGATATTCATACAGACACACATACATTGTTACACACAGATTTATACAGACACACATACATTGTTACACACAGAGATTTATACAGACACACATACATTGTTACACACAGAGATTTATACAGACACACATACATTGTTACACACAGAGATTTATACAGACACACATACATTGTTACACACAGATTTATACACACACATACATTGTTACAGATATTCATACAGACACACATACATTGTTACAGACAGATTTATACAGACACACATACATTGTTACAGATATTCATACAGACACACATACATTGTTACACACAGCCAGACACATTCACACTGTGGTAAACATACATAAACACACATACTGGGGCACCAAGAAACACACAAACTCTTGCATACAGACAAATTTTACAGACAACGACGGGTAGAAATACAAATAAGAACTGACAGTCACACAGGTGATAGCAGGAACACCCCTCCCCCCATATTAACACAGACAAACATTGCAAATATGGAGACACTTTGCAAGAGGGAACCTGTCTCTGTTGTGTAGATCTCTGTTCGTGTGGGGGCGGGCTTCTGCAGCACACCCCGGAAAGGCACTGGATGAGAAGCATTTCCGGGGCAAGGAAGCATCGATAAGAAGTGAGATCCCGGCTGCTGGTCGGTTCTAGGTTTATTTATATCTCATCACATAAAGTATTTCTGGATATTTTAGCTTTTTTTGCGGATAATGTGGCTAAAGACTCCATAAAGATGGTGCCCGTGGTGCAGACACGGATTAAAGCGGCTTTGTCTCATGAGTTTAGCTCTCGTGGTTCTATATATTTTTTGTACTCTCGGTTTTTGCTCATTTATGGAGTTTTAACCACTTTTACACAACTTGTCACATTCTGTGATAAGCTCATACACACTGCACATTACTGTGAGTTTATTGCTGTGGATACTGTGATACGCTCATACACACCGCACATTACTGTGAGTTTTATTGATGTGGATACTGTGATACGCTCATACACACCGCACATTACTGTGAGTTTTATTGCTGTGGATTCTGATACGCTCATACACACCACTCATTGCTGTGAGTTTTATTGCTGTGGATTCTGTGATACGCTCATACACACTGCACATTACTGTGAGTTTATTGCTGTGGATACTGTGATACGCTCATACACACCGCACATTACTGTGAGTTTTATTGCTGTGGATACTGTGATACGCTCATACACACTGCACATTGCTGTGAGTTTTATTGCTGTGGATTCTGTGATACGCTCATACACACTGCACATTACTGTGAGTTTTATTGCTGTGGATTCTGTGATACGCTCATACACACCGCACATTACTGTGAGTTTTATTGCTGTGGATACTGTGATACGCTCATACACACTGCACATTACTGTGATTTTTATTGCTGTGGATTCTGTGATACGCTCATACACACCGCACATTACTGTGAGTTTTATTGCTGTGGATACTGTGATACGCTCATACACACTGCACATTACTGTGAGTTTTATTGCTGTGGATTCTGTGATACGCTCATACACACTGCACATTACTGTGAGTTTTATTGCTGTGGATTCTGTGATACGCTCATACACACCGCACATTACTGTGAGTTTTATTGCTGTGGATACTGTGATACGCTCATACACACCGCACATTACTGTGATTTTTATTGCTGTGGATTCTGTGATACGCTCATACACACCGCACATTACTGTGAGTTTTATTGCTGTGGATACTGTGATACGCTCATACACACCGCACATTACTGTGAGTTTTATTGCTGTGGATTCTGTGATACGCTCATACACACTTCACATTACTGTGAGTTTTATTGCTGTGGATTCTGTGATACGCTCATACACACCGCACATTACTGTGAGTTTTATTGCTGTGGATACTGTGATACGGTCATACACACTTCACATTACTGTGAGTTTTATTGCTGTGGATTCTGTGATACGCTCATACACACCGCACATTACTGTGAGTTTTATTGCTGTGGATACTGTGATACGCTCATACACACCGCACATTACTGTGAGTTTTATTGCTGTGGATTCTGTGATACGCTCATACACACTGCACATTACTGTGAGTTTTATTGCTGTGGATACTGTGATACACTCATACACACCGCACATTACTGTGAGTTTTATTGCTGTGGATACTGTGATACGCTCATACACACCGCACATTACTGTGAGTTTTATTGCTGTGGATACTGTGATACGCTCATACACACCGCACATTACTGTGAGTTTATTGCTGTGGATACTGTGATACGCTCATACACACCGCACATTACTGTGAGTTTTATTGCTGTGGATTCTGTGATACGCTCATACACACCGCACATTACTGTGAGTTTTATTGCTGTGGATTCTGATACGCTCATACACACCGCACATTACTGTGAGTTTTATTGCTGTGGATTCTGTGATACGCTCATACACACCGCACATTACTGTGAGTTTTATTACTGTGGATTCTGTGATACCCTCATACACACCGCTCATTACTGTGAGTTTTATTGCTGTGGATTCTGTGATACGCTCATACACACCGCACATTACTGTGAGTTTTATTGCTGTGGATTCTGTGATATGCTCATACACACTGCACATTACTGTGAGTTTTATTGATGTGGAGCTCTGTGATACGCTCATACACACTGCACATTAATGTGAGTTTTATTGCTGTGGATTCTGTGATACGCTCATACACACTGCACATTAATGTGAGTTTTATTGCTGTGGATTCTGTGATACGCTCATACACACTGCACATTACTGTGGGGTTTATTGCTGTGGATTCTGTGATACGCTCATACACACTGCACATTATTGTGAGTTTATTGCTGTGGATTCTGTGATACGCTCATACACACCGCACATTACTGTGAGTTTTATTGCTGTGGATTCTGTGATAAGCTCATACACACTGCACATTACTGTGAGTTTTATTGCTGTGGATTCTGTGATACGCTCATACTGCACATTACTGTGAGTATTATTGCTGTGGATTCTGTGATACGCTCATACACACCGCATGTTACTGTGAGATTTATTGCTGTGGATTCTGTGATACACTCATACACACCGCACATTACTGTGAGTTTTATTGCTGTGGATTCTGTGATACGTTCATACACACCGCACATTACTGTGAGTTTTATTGCTGTGGATTCTGTGATACGCTCATACACACCGCACATTACTGTGAGTTTTATTGCTGTGCAGCTCTGTGATACAGTAATGGTTGGTGTGTATGAGTGTGAGTTTTGTTACATGTTTCTAGGTGTCTGTTGTTCTTTTTTACCAGATAATAACCAAGATGAAGGAGGAGGTGATTGAAGTGATCATAGATCACATCTCGGAGGAGATGGAGCCGCAGAACGGACAGGTAAGGGAGACATTTGGATTCTGTGATACGCTCATACACACTGCACATTACTGTGCGTTTTATTGCTGTGACGGCTCTGTGATACAGTAATGTGTCTGTCGTTTGTTTCTCGTTTCGAGGGGTCCTTTATTCTTTTTCATCAGATAATAACCAAGATGAAGGAGGAGGTGATGGAAGTCATCATAGGTGACATGTCAGAGATGAAGGAGGTGATGGAGAGGTCCCCGGGTCACATGTCAGAGACGGAGGAGCGGCTGAACGGACAGGTAAGGCAGACATTGACCCAGACATTGCAATGTCTCTTATCTCCTCCCTTCTTCCTCCAGTGATGGGGGAGGGGAAGCTTGAATGAGTTACACGGGGGGGGGGGGGGAGACGCCAGATTGCCAGGGAAAGCAGGAAATCTTCCTCATGGTATATGTGAGTTTGTGCTGATAAATAATGGCGTCACATTAATGAGGTCATTTGCTGTTTAGGCTGAATGTGAGTTTGAGGACGTGGCCGTTTACTTCTCCCAGGAGGAGTGGGACTGTTTAAAGGAAGAAGAGAAGGAGCTTTACAGGGATGTGATGATGGAGAATTACCAGACCCTATGCTCTCTGGGTAAGAAAGTCTCCCCCTCCTTCACAGGCAGCTTCATACAAAACATCTTCTATTGCTGTTGGATCATAAGATCTTTCTGGACATTTTCTCTTCACACAGGACGGATCAATGGCATTCCTGCACTTATATCCGGCATGGAGAAAGGGGAGGAGCCGTGTGTCACGGGGGGCCGGGGATATGAGGACATGGAGGATCATGGGAATACCGGCCCGGGTTAGTATCACAGACAGGCTCTCAGGTTTGAGTATTTTGCTATAAAATGTGTAATGTTAGTGTTTTATTATCCCTGTTATTAGTCACACACACTCGGCGTAGGTCGATGATGATGAATAAGATGTGTTGTTTCTCCGACGCACATTAATTGATTTGCGTCTCCCACTTGTTGGTGACTCTTCGTGTCCTGAGGGATTTAGGGATGTTCTAATCGCAAACCTTTATGGTAGCTAGAACAATGATTCCCAGGGACGGTGAGGACATGATTCAGTGACTGGTCTTTCTCGTTAATAAGTGGTGTCTATCTGGTTCCTTTAGAGTTTCGTCGTATCGTTATGATTAGGATTTTATTCTTTACTGCCCTTTTCAGGACATTATATAGATGTGAGAAAGTATTTTACCAGGAAGGATACATTGAGATTTCTCTGGTTTTCAGTATTTCCTGGGTGGCGAGTATGTATCATTGGTTGTCTTGCGCAAGGACACTTACTGGAGAGGTGCTCTTGCCAGGATTCCAACCGGTGTCTCCACGGTCATAGAGCAGTGATGTTACTTCTACTCCACGCAGCTGTTGTCGAAGTTTTCTCTGACTTTTGCCCATAGGTCACCAAACCCCTAAGCTTACTGCTATACCAGCCCTCCCCCTATCCACACTCGTAAAGCTACCTTATCCCTATTTAGACCCATAATATCTTTAACAGCAACTGGGGTTTACTGGTCTCCGGCTTGTGGACCAGACCCAAGCCTGTTACAGCGTCCATCCCTTCACTCCAGACAAGCTGATCCGCAGCAGCTTTCCTTCTCACAACCCTCAGCCTGAACTTGAGCGAGTGCAACAGATTCCTATGTATCTTTCCCCAAACACCAGACACAGCTTAATGCAGGGAAGAAGAAGAATGATCTTTAGTTTGAGATGGGGACCAGTTATAAGGGGCCTGGACAGTTGTTTTTGACTATCCACCCATGGCTTCCCTGCACACAGATCTCATTATGATGTCATATTCACTTATAATCTATAGTTATCAAGTAGGTCTGTGCTTTAAATGAGACGTGTGTACGTGTCAATATGTTTCTCCAATTTTTTTTTAAGACTTTCTGAACAGAATTGGTTCTAATGGACAAACCATGGACAGGACTTCACTCTTCAAAGGGAAGGACTTTCTGGAGCCAACCCGTCCCACAGAATGCAGTATTCCTACACACGAGAAAATTCCGGGAAAAGAAAAATCATTCTCATGTTTGGAATGTGGGAAATGCTTTAGAGATAAAGAACATCTGCTCAGGCATCACAGAACTCACACAGGAGAGAAACCATTCCCATGCCCTCAGTGCGGGAAGTGTTTTAGACAGATGTTCGCACTTGTTAGACATCAGTTAATCCACACACGGGAGAAGCCTTATTCGTGTTCTGAATGTGGAAAATGTTTTGCTCAGAAAACACACCTTAATACACATCAGAGATTTCACACAGGAGAGAAGCTTTACACGTGCTCTGAATGTGGGAGATGCTTTACTGAGTCACAAGATTTTACTACACATCAGAGAACTCACACAGGAGAGAAACCTTTTTCATGCTCTGAATGTGGAAAAGGTTTTAGTCGGAAATCACGTCTTGTTAACCATCAGAAAACTCACATAAGAGACAGTCCTTATTCATGTTCTGAATGCGGGAAATGTTTTACCAGCAAAACACAACTTAATACACATCAGAGATTTCACACAGGAGAGAAGCTTTATCCATGCTCTGAATGCGGGAAGTGTTTTGCTCATATCCCAGCTCTTGCTAAACACCAGAAAGACCACACAGTAGAGAAGCCTTATTCGTGTTCTGAATGTGGTAAAAGTTTTTTCCGCAAACCATACCTTGTTAATCATCAGAGGACTCACACTGGAGAGAAGCCTTTTTCATGTTCTCTATGTGGCAAATGTTTTAGCCAGAGCTCAGCTCTTGTTACTCATCAGAGAATTCATACGGGAGAGAAGCCCTTTCCATGTTCTTTTTGTGGGAAATGTTTTATTCAGAGCTCAGCTCTTATTATACACCAGAGAATTCACACGGGGGAGAAGCCCTATTCGTGTTCGGAATGTGGGAGTTGTTTTAGCCAGAAATCAGCCCTTATTATACATCAGAGAATTCACACAGGAGAGATGCCTTATTCCTGTACTGAATGCGGGAAAAGCTTTGTCTGGAATTCGCAACTTATTCAGCATCAGAGATCTCACACGGGAGAGAAGCCTTATCCCTGTTCTGAGTGCGGGAAGTGTTTTGTCCTGAAAGCACGGCTTGTGAGACATCACCGAACACACACGGGAGAGAAGCCATATGCGTGTCCTCAATGTGGGAGGTGTTTTCGCCAGAAATCACATTTTGTGAGACATCAGCAAACTCACACAGGAGAAAAACCTTTGCCTAATTCTTAATGTGGAAAACATTTACCACAGACTCAGCACGGGTTCACTGTTCTGGTGATTATAGGGCTGGTTATCTCTCGCCTCGAAGAGATGCTGCCATCCTCGCCTTTTTTTATTCCAGGATGTGTTTCCCATTTGCTCTTGGTGATGAATTTTATTCAAAGAAATGTTGACAGGGGGGGGGGGGCTATTCTGCAACTTCTGGTTACACCATGAGAGGAGCCCAGTGTGAAACGTGTCCAATGAAATGGAACCAATGATCAACAAGCGTACGAACACTCCAGTGACATCAACCCACGGAGACCGAGGACTGGAATAAACCTCTGTGTGTGATCATTAGTAATAGAGTCAGAGGCTGCACATGGGTGCATATAATCAGGAGTTACGCTAGTGATATGAAGAATGGAGGAAGCCCCTCCACGTCGATCTCTATCAGCATAAAATATGGTCAGACCCCAGCTGTAAATATCGGCAACAGAAGAGAATGATACGACTTATCATGGTGTTTTATTACGCGGTAAACGTCCCTCAGAGAGGAGGCCATGAAATAATCAACTTGTACCAAAAAGCAGCATCTGCGGTATTCGGCGTCCTTGGCCCTCCAGATGTTTTGGATCTACATTTCCCATGAGACCCTGCAAACCTTACACGTGGCTGAGCATCATGTAAGGTGCCGTTCTAAAACAGATGGATGGCCGCGGCTGCCGACATTTGCGCTAAGCTTCCTGTATCGTATTTTCAGCTCGTCCGCACCCCCGTCCTGCCACGCCGCTCTCTCTGATGGTGTTACAGATGGTTTCTCCTCGCTCGGTTCTCCCAGTCGCCGGGCAGCCCTGTCACCAGGTTTCCGGGAGGGCGGAGGAAAATACATAAACAATGCATTAGTTTGTGGTGCAAGAGCAAACCTGATTGGCTGCTGTCGGCGGGGGGGGGGCATGCACGCCCATTTGGACACGGCCATCGGGGATGGTGCAGATTACTTCTTAGCCACGTCCCCTCCCTCTCAATTTCCGGTCGTCCAATGCGGCCAGTCTGACATCCTTATGTGGGCGGCTTTATTGAATCTTCTCCAACGCTTGGAAAGTGCGTCAGGGATGGAGCAAAACCAGAATACGAAGAGTTAAACATAAGGCAAAGTCACAAGCAAACCTGGAGGCATTTCCCGGCCTGGATAAAGCGGGGAGCTTTGCATAATGGCATCGCAACCTAGATATTAAGCGTCAACACAAACTGCCAGCGCCCCAAAACGGGAGTAGCTTCTGGAAGACGTTGGGTGCCCTTCTATCACCTCCATGCTCAAACAACTTTATTCAAAAGGGAAGCAGTGCAAAGTGACACTTATCAACAGCTCCCTCTGCTGGCTAGGACTGGACGCTACAACCGCACAACCCGATCAGAGCCAGTGGGTCTCTGTGTGGTCCAGGCATTCCCCATCTCACCCACCTGTAACATGGTGTGATCCCATCTTGCAGTGTATGCATTATACATACTGCGGGGCGGCAGCACGATGCGCACACAGCCCACCAAAACCCCCCACTTTTTAAAAAAAATCAGGAACAAAAAAATGTAGTCAAAAAACAACAAATACAAAAAAGATGTTTAGAAAATTACGATTTTTTTTGCTGAAAATGAAAATAAAAAATGGTTTAATAAAAAAAATGAGAACAAAAATGTTTTTTTTTCTCATTGAATTCTGTGGGCGTCGCCGGTTTTACCCGTCGAACTGAATCACCGAAAATCAGGGCATTTTTTTCATGTTTTCTGTACCGGGTCGTTCGTCTTCGTCCGACATATCCCCTTCGATGGGGAAAGATCGCGAGTCTGTTGTCGTTGCACAGTGTCGTCTGATGTTATTCCGAGGCAGTGGACGAGGGCGGAATCTCCTCTGTGTTTTGGGATTAGTCGGACCACTTGTTGGTCGCATGAATACGGACCCAGTGGACGGCCAGCCATGTGGACGTGGTGTTTGCTTTGCATGCAGCTCTATGGATGATTTGTATTGATCTGGTGTTTGAAAAGAAGGGCAGTTGTTCTCTCGTCAGTTGGTGTGTTCCATAACACAGCTTCCACACATTAAAGGCTCGCACTGTCGTTATTTGCACCACACGAAACAACGAGCGAGTATAATCATCCAGGGAACCGCAGAGAACCTGACTATACCGATAATCCCACGCTTATTGCGGGGACGGGGTCCGCACCCCGAGAAATCACGCTCGTCTGACCCTAGCCTAATGCAGCATATGAATCCACACACTGCTGAGAATCGCCTCTCTGCAGTATAATTAATGCAGCATATGAATCCACACACTGCTGAGAATCGCCTCTCTGCGGTATAATTAATGCAGCATATGAATCCACACACTGCGGGGAAGCGCCTCTCTACAGTATAATTAATGCAGCATATGAATCCACACACTGCTGGGAAGCGTCTCTCTGCAGTATAATTAATGCAGCATATGAATCCACACACTGCTGGGAAGCGCCTCTCTGTGGTATAATTAATGCAGCATATGAATCCACACACTGCTGGGAAGCGCCTCTCTACAGTATAATTAATGCAGCATATGAATCCACACACTGCTGAGAAGCACCTCTCTGCAGTATAATTAATGCAGCATATGAATCCACACACTGCTGGGAAGCACCTCTCTGCGGTATAATTAATGCAGCATATGAATCCACACACTGCTGGGAAGCTCCTCTCTGCGGTATAATTAATGCAGCATATGAATCCACACACTGCTGGGAAGCGCCTCTCTGCAGTATAATTAATGCAGCATATGAATCCACACACTGCTGGGAAGCACCTCTCTGCAGTATAATTAATGCAGCATATGAATCCACACACTGCTGGGAAGCGCCTCTCTGCAGTATAATTAATGCAGCATATGAATCCACACACTGCTGGGAAGCACCTCTCTGCAGTATAATTAATGCAGCATATGTATCCACACACTGCTGGGAAGCGCCTCTCTGCGGTATAATTAATGCAGCATATGAATCCACACACTGCTGGGAAGCACCTCTCTGCGGTATAATTAATGCAGCATATGAATCCGCACACTGCTGGGAAGCGCCTCTCTGCGGTATAATTAATGCAGCATATGAATCCACACACTGCTGGGAAGCATCTCTCTGCGGTATAATTAATGCAGCATATGAATCCACACACTGCTAGGAAGCGCCTCTCTGCGGTATAATTAATGCAGCATATGAATCCACACACTGCTGGGAAGCACCTCTCTGCGGTATAATTAATGCAGCATATGAATCCACACACTGCTGGGAAGCACCTCTCTGCGGTATAATTAATGCAGCATATGAATCCACACACTGCTGGGAAGCACCTCTCTGCGGTATAATTAATGCAGCATATGAATCCACACACTGCTGGGAAGCTCCTCTCTGCGGTATAATTAATGCAGCATATGAATCCACACACTGCTGGGAAGCACCTCTCTGCGGTATAATTAATGCAGCATATGAATCCACACACTGCTGGGAAGCACCTCTCTGCGGTATAATTAATGCAGCATATGAATCCACACACTGCTGGGAAGCACCTCTCTGCGGTATAATTAATGCAGCATATGAATCCACACACTGCTGGGAAGCGCCTCTCTGCGGTATAATTAATGCAGCATATGAATCCACACACTGCTGGGAAGGACCTCTCTGCGGTATAATTAATGCAGCATATGAATCCACACACTGCTGGGAAGCACCTCTCTGCAGTATATAATTAATGCAGCATATGTATCCACACACTGCTGGAAGCGCCTCTCTGCAGTATAATTAATGCAGCATATGTATCCACACACTGCTGGGAAGCACCTCTCTGCAGTATAATTAATGCAGCATATGTATCCACACACTGCTGGGAGCACCTCTCTGCAGTATAATTAATGCAGCATATGAATCCAACACTGCTGGGAAGCGCCTCTCTGCGGTATAATTAATGCAGCATATGTATCCACACACTGCGGGGAAGCGCCTCTCTGCAGTATAATTAATGCAGCATATGAATCCACACACTGCTGGGAAGCGCCTCTCTGCAGTATAATTAATGCAGCATATGAATCCACACACTGCTGGGAAGCGCCTCTCTGCGGTATAATTAATGCAGCATATGAATCCACACACTGCTGGGAAGCGCCTCTCTGCGGTATAATTAATGCAGCATATGAATCCACACACTGCTGGGAAGCGCCTCTCTGCAGTATAATTAATGCAGCATATGAATCCACACACTGCGGGGAAGCACCTCTCTGCAGTATAATTAATGCAGCATATGAATCCAAACACTGCTGGGAAGCACCTCTCTGCAGTATAATTAATGCAGCATATGAATCCGCACAATGCTGGGAAGCGCCTCTCTGCGGTATAATTAATGCAGCATATGAATCCACACACTGCTGGGAAGCACCTCTCTGCGGTATAATTAATGCAGCATATGAATCCAAACACTGCTGGGAAGCGTCTCTCTGCAGTATAATTAATGCAGCATATGAATCCGCACAATGCTGGGAAGCGCCTCTCTGCAGTATAATTAATGCAGCATATGAATCCACACACTGCTGGGAAGCACCTCTCTGCAGTATAATTAATGAAGCATATGAAAAAAAACATCTGCGCTGATCAAGATACGTATATGTTTTTTTCATTCACCTAGTATAGGGAAGACCACTGTGTTTGATCAAGCTTTTGGGAGATTGGTGGTGGACGTGATTTGTGGTGCTGACCTGCTTGTTTTAACAGTTGGCAACTTCTGCGCACTGTGCGCTTCAGCATGCGCTGACCCCGCTCTGTCATTTTACGTGGCCTACCACTTCGTGGCTGAGTTGCTGTTGTTCCCAGTTTGGTATAATACCAGTAACAGGTGACCGTTGAATATTTAGTAGCCAGGAAATGTCACGGATGGACTTACTACACAGGTGACAACCTATCACGGTACCACGCTTGTAGTCACCGAGCTCCTGAGAGCGACCCATTCTTTCACCTATGTCTGTAGAAGCGTCTGCATGCCGAGGTGCGTCATTGTATACACCGGTGTCCATGGAGGGGATTGGTTTTTATTTTTACTATAGTAGTTAGTGAATAATTAGACCCTACGCAATACCATTATACCACATCATGGTCCTGAAGAACCAGGCCTGCTCTGTAAAATGCGTTGAACTTTTCTGTGTTGAATCTAACCATCTGATCAGATACAAAAATATTTCCTAGCATTTCTATATTGACTTTGACATGGTCATAATGTTTAGTTTTAATTAGAAGGAGTCCTCTCCTGATGAGGTGCTGGGGGTAGATGAGGAGGAGGAAGGCCATTCGGAGGGGGAGTCGGAGCCCAAGGAGGCCGCCAGCTCTGGTATATACTTTGTATTCTTTTAATGACTTTCAGTTAAATACAGAAACCTGTTTTACTTACTGTATTTTCCTTCTTTCATTTATTGGATATATACTAGCAGGAGAAGCCAGACCGGACAGGGCGAGCCTGAGGATGGCTCTTGGGGAGCTTCGCCTGGTGGGCAAAAATCTCCATGCATTGAAGGAATTGTTAAGCGAAATGCGTCAGCATACAGAAAACGTTTCCGACATTCTGGAACGCGTCTAGGCCACCAGCCTCCTCCTCCCCTATGTTTTGCCCAGTTGGGCAGTTTGCCATGTGGCATTTTTACAGGGATGGGCAAATCCTATCGCCCGACTCCCGGGACTGGCAGTTTTGGGAGCTGGGCAGGAGGTTCCTTCCCCCATTTGGTCCTGCTTTGGGCAAGCAGAGCAGGGTCCGAGTGGATACTGGAGTCCTGGCTGCTCAGCACACGCGTGTGTGCTGAGCACCAAGTGCTTCCGGTATCCTGTAGTGCCCTGCACTGTGTGAACGTCCGTGAGCGTCCTCTGCAGTGGGGAGGGAATCCCCAGGATGCTCCACGCCCATTCTGTTGCGTCCCTGCTCGCTGCCGATCTGGCTCCGAGCAGGGACGTCAGCCCAGCCCACTCTGTGGGACTGCCCCCAGGCCGCGGGCGCCATCGCACATGCCTGATGACGTCACTAAACGGGGATTCCCCTCCTGACTGGCAGGGGAATCCCACAGGAGATGCTGGGGTCCTTTTGGAACCTCTGTATCTCTGGTTCCGTATGTCCTATAAGGACAATTGAGATATCGTTGGAAAGGCCAGAGTCTGGCCTTTTCAATGATATACTACATGGCCAAATAGTATGGAAATATTAAAATAAATTTTTAAAAAAAAAAAGGAATTTATATATAAATTTTATCTAAATGCAGCAACCCCTTAACAACGCAGCTGCACTAATTTATATAATTAATAAATATATATACACATTAAAATATTTATAAAGTATATTTTAATTAAATTTGAATAATATATGCTTTCATTTAATTAATATAAATTCAAATAAACAGCATAATTGTTTGAGTTTTATTGCCGCGGAGCTCTGATACGCTCATACACACTGCACATTACTGTGATCAGTAATGTGTGGGTTGTATGGTGTGAGAAAATTGCAATGCAAGAAGTGTTCTATTTAAACTAAATTCCTGTGTTCGCTGATCACATTAATGTGTTTGTTCTCTGTGGTTAAGAATAAAGACCTAATGCTATTTTTGTTGAAATTATATTTATCGGGACAAGTAGATTGTCACGGGGGACAAGTAGATTGGGCTTCCACTTTAGTCCTTGGACAAGTAGATTTTTTTTTATATTTCCACACCCTTGTTTTATAAATAAATTTTCTATTTTTTCACTATTTTCCTGTGTTTGTGTGCGTTGCTTTTCCTTAACCGCCCTGGCGGTCAAATTTTTTCAAAATTCCGTGTCTAAAAAGCATCTAATTTTTTTTAAAGGAAACGTGTTTTTGTACATAGGAATCACGCACTGAAATCCGTGCAATCAAGAGTCCTTATTGGTAAAATCCTTTATAAAATAAATAAATAGTAAATACACGGAGTCCGATAAAGTTTGAAACACGACAATTTATTATCCCAAAAATAATTATCCAAAATAATGCAAATAAATGATATTCAATAAAATACAACAAAAAACACTGAAATCTGTCTGCAAACAAGGGTGAGACGATGTATGGTCTGTTTCTTATCCTGTAGTGCCACCTAGTGGCCGTTCATAAACATTGTACAGTGGATTATACAGTGTATTATAATTGTTTTCTAAATTTGCTGCCTGGTCCCGCCCCCCTGCGTCGTGTGACTCGCAGGGAGCCTTACCAGGAAGCAACTCGCTGCGATCACACTGCGGGGGACAGCCAGGGAGCGCAGGAGGAGGTGAGTATGCATCCAGCCCGACTGTGGCTCGGGGTTACAGTTCGCGGTAGCGAACACTCGGGAATACCACCAGGGAGGTTAATATGTATTGCTTGGTTTCCTCGCTGTTAAAATTATATGTACATCAATTTATTGACATTTCTATGGACCCTTTGTCATAAATTTGTCAACATATTTGTGGCCATGCCTGGCCAAAAAAGTCACACACTTTAACCCCTTAGTGACTGGACGGTTTTTCACAAATCCGTCCTTTACTGCCCACTGCTGTTTTTCTGTTTCTGCGCTGTTCGTGTTTAGGTCACATTTTCCTCTTACTCGTTTATTCAACCCACACATATTATACACCGTTTTTCCCGCCATTAAATGGACTTTCTAAAAAATACCATTATTGCCATCATATCGAATAATTTACTATATAAAAAAAAAAAAAAAAATGAAATATGATGAAAAAAAATGGTAAAACACACTTTTTCGTAATTTAATTCCCAAAATCTACAACCACCAAAAAAGACCCCGGCTAAATAGTTTCAGAATTTTGCTTTTTAACCCCTTCAATGCTGAGCCAGTTCACCTATGTGCGCTGAGCTCATTCTGATTGTTTTATGCTCGTTATTTTTAGATGACACCCTAGGTCCTATTTAACTAAACCCCCCCAGACAAAATTTAAAAAAAAAATTAAGATTTTTTATTTTGTTATTGTTAGCTTTACTTTACACCGAACCTAGTCATGTTTGGTATCATTGGAAAGGCCATGATCAGGCCTTTCCAAAGATAGAAACATAGAAAATGTCGGCAGATAAGAACCTTTCGGCCCATCTAGTCTGCCCAATTACATGGATACTTTACCTGGATTTATCTTTTGTTTAGGATAGCCTTATGCCTATCCCATGCCTGCTTAAATTCAATCACTGTTTTGGCCTCTACCACTTCTACTGGAAGGCTGTTCCATGTATCCACCACCCTCTCAGTAAAATAATGCTTCCTGATGTTACTTTTAAACCTTTGCCCCTCTAATCTAAGACTATGTCCTCTTGTTTTGCTACTTTGTTTCCTTTTAAATATACTCCCTTCCTCTACCTTGTGGATTCCCTTTACGTATTTAAATGTTTCTATCATATCTCCTCTGTCTCGTCTTTTTTCCAAGCTGTACATGTTAAGATCATTAAGCCTTTCCTGGTAACTTTTCTCCTTCAAGCCGTACACCATTTTAGTAGCCCTTCTCTGGACTCTCTCTAAGGTGTCTATATCCTTCTGAAGATGTCCAGCATGACCCTCTAGCTGCCACAAATCAGGAGATAACGGGATCCAAATGATCCCCCTATCTCCCCTTGGCAGCTAGGGGATTAACTGGCCCACTGACATCCTCACACATATGGTGGGGATGTCAGTGGGTGGAGGGTGACCTGGAGGCTTGGCTGACATCCACGAGGTCAGCCCCATCCAGGTTTGAATCGCGATTTGGCGCAAATCTGTGCCAAATCGCGATCCGGCGGGGAAATGGTTAATCCTGCACAAGGCCGAAAAGGGGAGACTCTCCCCTTTCCAGCGGAGCAACTTATAGGGCTCCGAAGGAGCCCCCTCTCCATTGATTTCAATGGGGGCGCCTGCTGATGAAGTCACCACGCAGCGTGGTGACGTCATCGAGCTCGCTGGCCCATCTAAATCACGGGGGCAGTCTTCCTCCCTGCCAGATGTCTGAGGGATCCAGCGAGGGAGGTAAGTATCGGGCGGGAGGGAGGTTAGGAGCCGCTGACGTACTATGTACATCTGCGGTTTTAAGGGAGATCCGTGGGCAGGACGTACATGGTACATCAGCAGTCCCTAAGGGGTTAACACAACCTTGTAGTGCCTTGAAATTTGATTACCGTGGCATGGTTTTGGTAAGCTTAGGCGATGTCACAACATGTTTTTTTGTCCACAGTCACATTCATTGTATAACCAAGAATTTCTATTGATGATGGCAGCACTGCGTAAAGTCTTCTCCGACACAACCCAAAGATTCTCAGTGCGGCTCAGGTGTACTTTAGTTGCCCCTGTTCGCGGCTCCACACACGCTTCACGCCACACCTCCTCCCCGCTTCTCCCAGCTATGAGCTCTTTCCCGCCGCTGCCCGCTAAGACGCTGCCTGTCAAGAAGGTCACGTCGTTGCAGGAAGACAACAGCGTGGGGGGGGGGGGGAACGGCAGCTGCCGACAGTCCCAAGACACAACCGAAACGAAACGATATGAAGTCAGTATCTTAACCGAAACGGAATCGAAACGAAATCAGTATCGGAAACAAAACGAAAACAAGTTGATTGAAGCCTATGGGGCATAAAACTTTTCCACACCTTGTGACTCAAAAAAAACACAGAAATTTAAAACAATGATTAAAAGATCCTAAAAAAAATCTAAAAATAAAGAGACTCTTTACTGCAGAATATAATAATAAACGGTTTATAAAATATTGAATTAAAACGGGAATATTTTTAACATTGAAGCCTATGTGGCTCAGAAAAAAAAAAACAAAAAAAAAAAAACTTTTTTTTTTAAAGATGCTTAAAAGATCCTAAAAAAAATCTAAAAATAAAGAGACTCTTTACTGCAGAATATAATAATAAACGGTTTATAAAATATTGAATTAAAACGGGAATATTTTTAACATTGAAGCCTATGTGGCTCAGAAAAAAAAAAAAACAAAAAAAAAACTTTTTTTTTTAAAGATGCTTAAAAGATCCTAAAAATTTTTTTCTAAATTAGATTTAGAGGAGTCGAGTGCGTCCCGAAGGGCGACACAAACGCTGCGACTTCCTGTGTCGGCCGGAGACGCGATGACAAGAGGGGAACCTGCCCAACCATGTGTCCCCAGGTCCAACACAGGGTGACACAAACGCTGCGACTTCCTGTGACGCGATGACAGGAGGAGAACCTGCCCAACCATGTGTCCCCGGTCCAACACAGGGCGACACAAACGCTGCGACGTCCTGTGACGGCCGGAGACGCGATGACAGGAGGGGAACCTGCCCAACCATGTGTCCCCAGGTCCAACACAGGGTGACACAAACGCTGCGACTTCCTGTGACGCGATGACAGGAGGAGAACCTGCCCAACCATGTGTCCCCGGGTCCAACACAGGGCGACACAAACGCTGCGACGTCCTGTGACGGCCGGAGACGCGATGACAGGAGGGGAACCTGCCCAACCATGTGTCCCCAGGTCCAACACAGGGCGACACAAACGCTGCGACTTCCTGTGACGCGATGACAAGAGGGGAACCTGCCCAACCATGTGTCCCCAGGTGCAACACAGGATGACACAACGCTGCGACTTCCTGTGACGTGATGACAGGAGGGGAACCTGCCCAACCATGTGTCCCCGGGTCCAACACAGGGCGACACAAACGCTGCGACGTCCTGTGACGGCCGGAGACGCGATGACAGGAGGGGAACCTGCCCAACCATGTGTCCCCAGGTCCAACACAGGGTGACACAAACGCTGCGACTTCCTGTGACGCGATGACAGGAGGAGAACCTGCCCAACCATGTGTCCCCGGGTCCAACACAGGGCGACACAAACGCTGCGACGTCCTGTGACGGCCGGAGACGCGATGACAGGAGGGGAACCTGCCCAACCATGTGTCCCCAGGTCCAACACAGGGCGACACAAACGCTGCGACTTCCTGTGACGCGATGACAAGAGGGGAACCTGCCCAACCATGTGTCCCCAGGTGCAACACAGGGTGACACAAACGCTGCGACTTCCTGTGACGTGATGACAGGAGGGGAACCTGCCCAACCATGTGTCCCCAGGTCCAACACAAGGCGACACAAACGCTGCGACTTCCTGTGACGGCCGGAGACGCGATGACAGGAGGGGAACCTGCCCAACCATGTGTCCCCGGGTCCAACACAGGGTGACACAAACGCTGCGACTTCCTGTGACGCGATGACAGGAGGAGAACCTGCCCAACCATGTGTCCCCGGGTCCAACACAGGGCGACACAAACGCTGCGACGTCCTGTGACGGCCGGAGACGCGATGACAGGAGGGGAACCTGCCCAACCATGTGTCCCCAGGTCCAACACAGGGCGACACAAACGCTGCGACTTCCTGTGACGCGATGACAGGAGGAGAACCTGCCCAACCATGTGTCCCCGGGTCCAACACAGGGCGACACAAACGCTGCGACGTCCTGTGACGGCCGGAGACGCGATGACAGGAGGGGAACCTGCCCAACCATGTGTCCCCGGGTCCAACACAGGGCGACACAAACGCTGCGACTTCCTGTGACGCGATGACAGGAGGAGAACCTGCCCAACCATGTGTCCCCGGGTCCAACACAGGGCGACACAAACGCTGCGACGTCCTGTGACGGCCGGAGACGCGATGACAGGAGGGGAACCTGCCCAACCATGTGTCCCCAGGTCCAACACAAGGCGACACAACGCTGCGACTTCCTGTGACGCGATGACAGGAGGGGAACCTGCCCAACCATGTGTCCCCAGGTCCAACACAGGGCGACAGAACCACCTGCCCAGCCACGACTACGCCACAAGTATTTACAAAGCACCAACACATTCCGCAGCGCTGTACAAAGGAAAGGTCACCACAGAGATCAAATTAACCATTATGACACACCCACAACACTTACACCAGGACCCCCCTCCCCCGGGGCAAGCACCTGCATTCCTGCACTTCCGGATATGACGTCTAAAAAGCGCGCTGCCTGGGTTGCCATGATGGAAGAGGGCAAAATAGCCAGGGGGGGGGGGTCCCCCGCTCCGTGGTTTCCTGCGAGCAGCGCCCCCTGGCGGCCTGTTAGGGCGGAGAGAACCTGTCATGTCACAGGGAAGGAGAGGCAACTCTTTCAGGAATCTTTGCCCTCTTCCAACATGGCCGCCGCAGCTCTCACTGTCTCTATGGTAACAAAGGCATTTAAATCCCTGCGAAGCGTCTTCTGAATATGACGTCATGGCGCCATGGGCGTGGCTTAGCGTCCAGTTTCCGGGAGCCTCTGAGCTTGTGAGGCCTGTCTGCGGGAGACCAAGGTAACCGCTCAGCTTGACGTCATCACAGGGGCCTGACGTCAGGGGGGATTCTGGGCATGTTACGTCTTCCCTGGAGGAGGAGGCGGGGCTTGTACTCAGTGCGCACTGACGTCACACTCACTGTGTGTCATTACCCGGGCTCACACAGCTCATATATACACACTGACTCTCACACTCACTGTGTGTCATTACCCGGGCTCACACAGCTCATATATACACACTGACTGACTCTCACACTCACTGTGTGTCATTACCCGGGCTCACACAGCTCATATATACACACTGACTGACACTCACACTCACTGTGTGTCATTACCCGGGCTTACACAGCTCATATATACACACTGACTGACTCTCACACTCACTGTGTGTCATTACCCGGGCTCACACAGCTCATATATACACACTGACTGACACTCACACTCACTGTGTGTCATTACCCGGGCTTACACAGCTCATATATACACACTGACTGACACTCACACTCACTGTGTGTCATTACCCGGGCTCACACAGCTCATATATACACACTGACTGACACTCACACTCACTGTGTGTCATTACCCGGGCTTACACAGCTCATATATACACACTGACTGACACTCACACTCACTGTGTGTCATTACCCGGGCTCACACAGCTCATATATACACACTGACTGACACTCACACTCACTGTGTGTCATTACCCGGGCTTACACAGCTCATATATACACACTGACTGACACTCACTGTGTGTCATTACCCGGGCTCACACAGCTCATATATACACACTGACTGACACTCACTGTGTGTCATTACCCGGGCTCACACAGCTCATATATACACACTGACCGACACTCACACTCACTGTGTGTCATTACCCGGGCTCACACAGCTCATATATACACACTGACTGACACTCACTGTGTGTCATTACCCGGGCTCACACAGCTCATATATACACACTGACCGACACTCACACTCACTGTGTGTCATTACCCGGGCTCACACAGCTCATATATACACACTGACCGACACTCACACTCACTGTGTGTCATTACCCGGGCTCACACAGCTCATATATACACACTGACCGACACTCACACTCACTGTGTCATTACCCGGGCTCACACAGCTCATATATACACACTGACTGACACTCACACTCATTGTGTGTCATTACCCGGGCTCACACAGCTCATATATACACACTGACTGACACTCACACTCACTGTGTGTCATTACCCGGGCTCACACAGCTCATATATACACACTGACTGACACTCACACTCGCTGTGTGTCATTACCCGGGCTCACACAGCTCATATATACACACTGACTGACACTCACACTCACTGTGTGTCATTACCGGGCTCACACAGCTCATATATACACACTGACTGACACTCACACTCATTGTGTGTCATTACCCGGGCTCACACAGCTCATATATACACACTGACTGACACTCACACTCACTGTGTGTCATTACCGGGCTCACACAGCTCATATATACACACTGACTGACACTCACACTCACTGTGTGTCATTACCGGGCTCACACAGCTCATATATACACACTGACTGACACTCACACTCACTGTGTGTCATTACCCGGGCTCACACAGCTCATATATACACACTGACTGACACTCACACTCACTGTGTGTCATTACCCGGGCTTACACAGCTCATATATACACACTGACTGACTCTCACTGTGTGTCATTACCCGGGCTCACACAGCTCATATATACACACTGACACTCACACTCACTGTGTGTCATTACCCGGGCTTACACAGCTCATATATACACACTGACTGACACTCACACTCACTGTGTGTCATTACCCGGGCTCACACAGCTCATATATACACACTGACTGACTCTCACACTCACTGTGTGTCATTACCCGGGCTTACACAGCTCATATATACACACTGACTGACACTCACACTCACTGTGTGTCATTACCCGGGCTCACACAGCTCATATATACACACTGACTGACACTCACACTCACTGTGTGTCATTACCCGGGCTTACACAGCTCATATATACACACTGACCGACACTCACACTCACTGTGTGTCATTACCCGGGCTCACACAGCTCATATATACACACTGACCGACACTCACACTCACTGTGTGTCATTACCCGGGCTCACACAGCTCATATATACACACTGACTGACACTCACACTCACTGTGTGTCATTACCCGGGCTCACACAGCTCATATATACACACTGACCGACACTCACACTCACTGTGTGTCATTACCCGGGCTCACATAGCTCATATATACACACTGACTGACACACTCACTGTGTGTCATTACCCTGGCTCACACAGCTCATACTGCTCATATATACACACTGACTGACACTCACACTCACTGTGTGTCATTACCCGGGCTCACACAGCTCATATATACACACTGACTGACACTCACACTCACTGTGTGTCATTACCCGGGCTCACACAGCTCATATATACACAGACTGACACTCACACTCATTGTGTGTCATTACCCGGGCTCACACAGCTCCTATATACACACTGACTGACACTCACACTCACTGTGTGTCATTACCCGGGCTCACACAGCTCATATATACACACTGACTGACACTCACACTCACTGTGTGTCATTACCCGGGCTCACACAGCTCATATATACACACTGACTGACACTCACACTCATTGTGTGTCATTACCCGGGCTCACACAGCTCATATATACACACTGACTGACTCTCACACTCACTGTGTGTCATTACCCAGGCTACACAGCTCATATATACACACTGACTGACACTCACACTCACTGTGTGTCATTACCCGGGCTCACACAGCTCATATATACACACTGACTGACTCTCACTCACTGTGTGTCATTACCCGGGCTCACACAGCTCATATATACACACTGACTGACTCTCACTCACTGTGTGTCATTACCCGGGCTCACACAGCTCATATATACACACTGACTGACTCACTCACTGTGTGTCATTACCCGGGCTCACACAGCTCATATATACACACTGACTGACACTCACTCACTGTGTGTCATTACCCGGGCTCACACAGCTCATATATACACACTGACTGACACTCACACTCACTGTGTGTCATTACCCGGGCTCACACAGCTCATATATACACACTGACTGACACTCACACTCACTGTGTGTCATTACCCGGGCTCACACAGCTCATATATACACACTGACTGACACTCACACTCACTGTGTGTCATTACCCGGGCTCACACAGCTCATATATACACACTGACTGACACTCACACTCACTGTGTGTCATTACCCGGGCTCACACAGCTCATATATACACACTGACTGACACTCACACTCATTGTGTGTCATTACCCGGGCTCACACAGCTCATATATACACACTGACTGACACTCACACTCACTGTGTGTCATTACCCGGGCTCACACAGCTCATATATACACACTGACTGACACTCACACTCACTGTGTGTCATTACCCGGGCTCACACAGCTCATATATACACACTGACTGACACTCACACTCACTGTGTGTCATTACCCGGGCTTACACAGCTCATATATACACACTGACTGACACTCACACTCACTGTGTGTCATTACCCGGGCTCACACAGCTCATATATACACACTGACACTCACACTCACTGTGTGTCATTACCCGGGCTTACACAGCTCATATATACACACTGACTGACACTCACACTCACTGTGTGTCATTACCCGGGCTTACACAGCTCATATATACACACTGACTGACACTCACACTCACTGTGTGTCATTACCCGGGCTCACACAGCTCATATATACACACTGACTGACTCTCACACTCACTGTGTGTCATTACCCGGGCTTACACAGCTCATATATACACATTGACTGACACTCACACTCACTGTGTGTCATTACCCGGGCTCACACAGCTCATATATACACACTGACTGACACTCACACTCACTGTGTGTCATTACCGGGCTCACACAGCTCATATATACACACTGACCGACACTCACACTCACTGTGTGTCATTACCCGGGCTCACAAGCTCATATATACACACTGACTGACACTCACACTCACTGTGTGTCATTACCGGGCTCACACAGCTCATATATACACACTGACCGACACTCACACTCACTGTGTGTCATTACCCGGGCTTACACAGCTCATATATATACACACTGACTGACACTCACACTCACTGTGTGTCATTACCCGGGCTCACATAGCTCATACTGCTCATATATACACACTGACTGACACACTCACTGTGTGTCATTACCAGGGCTCACACAGCTCATATATACACACTGACTGACACTCACACTCCCTGTGTGTCATTACCCTGGCTCACACAGCTCATACTGCTCACTCAGTTGTCCGTTCATTTGATGGGGAGCAGGTAAGGAGGGTAATCAATGTGGCTCCTATCAGGTTTAAGGGGCCGTATTCCTTGTCTCCCTCCAGATATCTCTTCAAGAAGGACCATTTAGAGGTTCATCGCTCCTTCACAAGAACTGGTTATGGAAGGTCACGTCTTGAGGCAAGCTGTCCATGGGCAGATTTCCCCTGATGGACACAAGAGACCTCTACGTCCACCAGAATGTTTGGTGGAGGACATCCTTCTCAAACAAAGTGATGACCATAACATTAATGCAGAAGGTGTAAGTGTGGAGAACGCGGTGGTCCTAGACGACGGAGACTCTAGAGAAGGTCTTGCAGAATCTTCAGACGGGAGCCAAGAAGATCCAGAACTTGGTTGTTCCACCTTGATGGAAGACGACGATGATGTGGATGAAGATGCAGTGCCCGATTCGTACGACTCCAGAGCAAACTCTGAGGATGAAGATAATGAGATAATTTGTAAAAAGCTGACAGATGCCGATACAGAAGGAATGCAGACACTAGAGACTTCATGTGATGACCCAGGAGAGGCCCCGCTCATCTCCGGTGGTGTCGCTGGTCACATAACTTCTTCTCAGAAAAGCCACAGAGAAGATAAAAGCTTTATCTGTTCGGAGTGTGGCATGTTTTTCGACAGGTACTCCAACCTGGTGAGACACCAGCGCGTTCACACCGGGGAGCGTCCTTTTGTCTGCACGGAGTGTAACAAGTCCTACACACAAAGCGCGCACCTAACCAGGCACCAGAAGAGCCATACGGCTGTGAAGACCTATCCGTGCCGGGACTGCGGCTACCGATTTGCCCACAAAGCTCAGCTGGAGATACACAGGAAGGCTCACCGGGGAAGGACTCAGTACGCCTGCGCCGTGTGCGGTAAATGTTTCATTAAGTATCCCAACCTCCTCGCCCACCAGCAGGTCCACCTGCAGCCCAAGCCAGAGCCCAAGTTCTTCCATTGCTCCTTGTGCGAGGAGAAGTTCATCCACAAGTCTGACCTGGCGAAGCATGAGAGGGGTCACACCGGAGAGAAGTTCCTGTGCTTCAAATGTGGAATTAGGTTCTCGTGCAGCTCGAGTCTTCACCGGCATCAGAAGATTCACAGTGAAGTAACGGAGACGTCAACAGAGTGAGGTGGAGATCCTCCACCGTAAGCGTGATGCTACTCGGGCTGCATATCTGAGAGGTGCCTCAAGACAGGACACCTACCACAGCTCCCAAACCAGAGTCTGCTTCAACGTAGTTCTCTTGTTCTCCTGATGTCTGACGATCATATGACCATTTACTGGTGGAAGAGGCTGTCATTTTGTCTGTGATTTTTGTTTTTCCAGGCATCTCGCACATTGGATAAATTCCTTGATCTACACGTTGCATCTGAGACCTCCAGCCTGTGCGACAGAAGAGCTAGTGGTGGTAGACGCTTCCTGATGATCCACCCCGGCTCCTAATGGACTTTGCGTAGATTAATCAAGTGATATATTTTGGTTTTATGTCAATTATCCATTGTATTCCTGCCCACAAAGCGCTTATGATCTCGGCCAGCTGTGAAGACCTGTCAGGACAGGGTTCTTAATGATGTCAGGAGTTCACCTTTTGTATTCGTCGGTTACTTTTCTGCTTGGTGACCATTCATTATGGAAGACTCGCCCACCGCACCATTACTGTGCTCCATGTTAGTGAATGTGATCATGCTTTGATTAGAGGACATGGTATGGCATCTTCCATATGTGGTCACAATTCCACGTCACAGGAATTTGCCAGGTCAACATTGTGGTCGGGTCCCACAGGTTTTGACGTGTCGTGCTTTGCTGATAACACTCGCTGCATCTTCCCACATGTGGTGTACTCGCTGCATCTTCCCACATGTGGTGTACTCGCTGCATCTTCCCACATGTGGTGTACTCGCTGCATCTTCCCACATGTGGTGTACTCGCTGCATCTTCCCACATGTGGTGTACTCGCTGCATCTTCCCACATGTGGTGTACTCGCTGCATCTTCCCACATGTGGTGTACTCGCTGCATCTTCCCACATGTGGTGTACTCGCTGCGTTCAGAACCTCAATAAGTCAGTTGCTTCCTCCTCCTTTTTTTTTTTTTTTTTTTCTTTATAGGATGGAATCCTTCACTTGGTGAAATAAACATCACTTGTTCTGTCCTTTCAGAAGGTCCTCTTGAATGTTCTTACAGTCTATAGTGGTCACCTGCTTCATCTGAATTTTTGTGGAAGTTGCCCGCTCTCCCTGAAGCTTTCTTTTCTGCGCTCGTCGGCTCGGCTAGAAGCTCCCTTTTTCTGCGCTCGTTGGCTCGGCCCGAAGCTCCTTTTTCTGCGCTCGACCCGAAGCTCCCCTTTTTCTGCACTCGACCCGAAGCTCCCCTTTTTCTGCGCTCGACCCGAAGCTCCCCTTTTTCTGCGCTCGACCCGAAGCTCCCCTTTTTCTGCGCTCGACCCGAAGCTCCCCTTTTTCTGCGCTCGACCCGAAGCTCCCCTTTTTCTGCGCTCGACCCGAAGCTCCCCTTTTTCTGCGCTCGGCCCGAAGCTCCCCTTTTTCTGCGCTCGGCCCGAAGCTCCCCTTTTTCTGCGCTCGGCCCGAAGCTCCCCTTTTTCTGCGCTCGGCCCGAAGCTCCCCTTTTTCTGCGCTCGGCCCGAAGCTCCCCTTTTTCTGCGCTCGGCCCGAAGCTCCCCTTTTTCTGCGCTCGGCCCGAAGCTCCCCTTTTTCTGCGCTCGGCCCGAAGCTCCCCTTTTTCTGCGCTCGGCCCGAAGCTCCCCTTTTTCTGCGCTCGGCCCGAAGCTGTTACAGAAAGTATCCAGGCTGTTAGCTTTGTGTATCTGCTTGAAGGCTAATGTGTGACTAACGCAGGCGGCGTCTAAGCTACTCATGCATCAGAGTTAAAGACGCCTGAACTCCAATTTCTTTATATAGAGTCTCTGGCACGGAACTGCTGACCTGTTGTTAAACAGGACTGTACAAAGCCTGGGCGATCCACTAAGACTAGAAGAAAGGAGATTTAATCTACAGCAAAGATGGGTCCAGGAACAACTTCCCCCAGTAACATAAAGGTGTACATTTAATAAACCGTGCTAAAACTAGCTTTATCACGAGCATAGGCGTCTCGGCAGGGGGGGAAATTGCCCCCCCCCTAGGTTATTCCCCCCCCCACCCATGTGCCCCACCACCACCAAAAATCTGCATCCTGCTTCCACACTTTTTCGGACCACCATATCTCCGTCCCTGTGCATTGTGTATGGACGATCTAGTTGTCATTGGAATGGGCAGATTCTGATATCCAACATGACCATAATCGGTGTGAAGTAAAAGTCATAAAACATTAAAGAAAACATGCACTTAAACATTTTCACAGGGTTGAAATAGCTCAGCAGTGAAGTGGTTAATGTTCAGGCTATACATTACATTGTGTATTACGTTAGTTTTTGCCTTGGTAAAACATGAAATGTATACTGTGAGGAATGAAGCCTACCCATTAACCTTAATATACAACTAAACCTTGTTTAATGGCATATTAGGGGTTATGGGGTAGGCTAAATGCGACATTGTTATTATTGCGTTTCCCTGGGTTTATGGCATTTTAGGGGTTATTATGGAAGTTAGAATCTAAAGGGTCTAATGATATTTAGATCCTCTGCTTTTCGTCACAATTCGGGAATCCATTTTGCCGAAAATCTGGTGAATTCCCTATTTAGCGAATGGTCACTGTAAGCTGCTTCAGCGACTCCAATTTTAGCAAATATCAGACATTCAGCGAAAAGTGCCGAACTGCGGCGAATAAAATATTGAATTTATCACCGCGTCACATTACTCTGGGGTTTTGGAATCTTCTTTTTATATATACACTTATTTATGGCACTATTACCGGTGTGAGCTAACCCTTGCGTCGGAGTGGTTTTGCGTTAGCACCAGGTTGAGTCTAGCGCCTGACCAACAGATCGTTTGCCTCCCGCTACAAACAAACAGGAAAAATCACTTAGCGCGTCGCTATTAGCAATTTGTAGCACAAGCTTACTGTACTTTCCACGTCCTTTACGTAACATGGAAGCTAGAGATCCTAGCGATTTTGTAACCAACAGATCACTTGGTGCCAGCGCTAATTGCAACATTTTACCTACTGCTCAATCCTGGTGCTAACTCCAAAAAACCAGGTCCTTCCCCAACATTAATAAGAAATTGAAAGGAATGCAGCACAGGTGTTCTCTTGGCCCTAAAACACCATAGTAATGGATCTGGTCAGTAATGTCGCTGCTGTTGCAGTAGCCTCTATTATAAATGTATCCTTTTGTCTACATATATCCTAATATATTGCCTAATTTTAAACATTTTATGCTTGGGGTTATTCATAGTATGGAAGTGGCTGATTATTAGGGTGACCGTGTGGACCATGTTTAAAGGGACACGTGAATAAGTCTTGCCCTGAAACATGTATTATTTATATGCTGCAGCAGGGAAGTTATTGTGACTCACCTGGTCTTCCTTTTGGATCTATTAAATGCAGTGTAAGGATTATACATGCTGTTGGGAGGCATTTATCATGCAATGCCCATCAGCCTTAATACAGTCAGGTCCAGAAATATTGGGACATGGACACAATTCTAACATCTTTGGCTCTATACATCACCACAATGGAGTTGGAATGAAACAAACACAATGTGCTTTAACTGCAGACTGTCAGCTTTAATTTGAGGGTATGTACATCCAACTCAGGTGAACGGTGTAGGACTTACAGCAGTTTGCAGATGTGCCTCCCACTTGTTAAGGGACCAAAGGTAATGGGACAATTGGCTTCTCAGCTGTTCCATGGCCAGGTGTGTGATATTCCCTCATTACCCCAATTACAATGTGCAGATAAAAGGCCAAGAGTTAATTTCAAGTGTGCTATTTGCATTTGGAATCTGTTGCTGTCAACTCTTGATGAGATCCAAAGAGCTGTCGCCATCAGTGAAGCAAGCCATCATTAGGCTGAAGAAACAAACACATCAGAGAGATAGCAAGAACATTAGCTGTGGCCAAGACAACGGTTTGGAACATTCTCAAAAAGAAGGAACGCACCGGTGAGCTCAGCAACACCAAAAGACCCGGGAGACCACGGAAAACAACTGTGGTGGATGACCGAAGAATTCTTTCCCTGGTGAAGAAAACACCCTTCACAATAGTTGGCCAGATCAAGAACACTCTCCAGGAGGTAGGTGTATGTGTGTCAAAGTCAACAATCAAGAGAAGTCTTCACCAGAGGGAATACAGAGGGTTCACCACAAGATGTAAATCATTGGTGAGCCTCAAAAACAGGAAGGCCAGCTTAGAGTTTGCCAAACAACACCTAACAAAGCCTTCACAGTTCTGGAACAAGATCCTATGGACAGATGAGACCAAGATCAACTTGTAGCAGAGTGATGGGAAAAGAAGAGTATGGAGAATGAAAGGAACTGCTCATGATCCTAAGCATACCACCTCATCAGTGAAGCATGGTGGTGGTAGTGTCATGGCGTGGGCATGTATGGCTGCCAATGGAACTGGTTCTCTTGTATTTATTGATGATGTGACTGCTGACAAAAGCAGCAGGATGAATTCTGAAGTGTTTCGGGCAATATTATCTGCTCGCATTCAGCCAAATGCTGCAGAACTCATTGGACGGCACTTCACAGTGCAGATTGACAATGACCCAAAGAAAGTTTTTGAAGGGACAGAAGTGGAATGTTATGCAATGGCCAAGTCAATCACCTGACCTGAATCCCATTGAGCATGCATTTCACTTGCTGAAGACAAAACTGAAGGGAAAATGCCCCAAGAACAAGCAGGAACTGAAGACCGTTGCAGTAGAGGCCTGGCAGAGCATCACCAGGGATGAAACCCAGCGTCTGGTGATGTCTATGCGTTCCAGACTTCAGGCTGTGATTGACTGCAAAGGATTTGCAACCAAGTATTAAGAGGGGAAAGTTTGATTTATGATTATTATTCTGTCCCATTACATTTGGTCGCTTAACAAGTAGGAGGCACAGCAGTTTGCAGATGTGCCTCCTAAGTCCTACACCGTTCACCTGAGTTGGATGTACATACCCTCAAATTAAAGCTGACAGTCTGCAGTTAAAGCACATTGTGTTTGTTTCATTCCAACTCCATTGTGGTGGTGTATAGAGCCAAAGATGTTACAATTGTGTCGCTGTCCCAATATTTCTGGACCTGACTGTATATGTGTGCGTATAAACATGGATGATCCAGCCACCTTGGATGATTTTAATAATGCAGGGGTGTGGGGTTATTCACTGGATGTGTTCATATTCAAGCTTGTGAGGGCGGGGGATAGGTATGGCCCGGCACTCTGCACTGGAAAAAAACAATTCTATCCTGTTCACAACCGCATTAGCGCTGGGTCTCAGCTTTTCCCTAGCGTGCGCCAAATGACCTTGTACACAGACTACCGCGGACAAGATGATCTGTTGGTAGGTTGTCAGGCACTAAGTTTTAGCGATTCGTGCAAAATTTTTCCTTTAGCAATGGCGTTTAGCTCACACCAGGTAATATGGCCCTTTTAGTTTTATTCAGTGGTATGATTTAGTGGTGAGTGAAAATTATTAGTGCCCCCCCTCCCGTTTTGACTGCGATATATTATGTGCCCCCCCCCTAAATATTGTTCCTAGAGTCGCCACTGACCACGAGTTATCTCTGTTTTACTCGGCTGCACAGAGGCTGTTTAATAACCTGCGAAAAGAAAACAGCTGTGAAAGGCAGTGATACTTTATCCACTGATCACTGTGATAACTTAATGGGGGGAAGGTATTCTGAGCTGCACAATCTACAATCCTCCTGACAGGATCGGAGTTTACTCTGCCAACCCACCCGTTAACAAAGTGCAACTTTATTTCTGTTAAAATCATGAAAAATGCTCCATAGCAGGATATACATGTTCCAATTTGTTCAGCTTGTACCAGTACAAAATCCTGAATCGAACTACCAAACACACGAAAGAGGTGCTCCACACTCCATTTACGAATGAAATCAAATCCAAATGTAATTAAAGCATGTACCCATCTAGATATTCGCCAAATGTGATCAAACACCCCCTTCACCTTCGCCTCATACGCACCTTCTCATATTCCCTTTGGTGTGCGTAGCAATTTGGCCCTTTGTGCCCTGTCATTGTTCCACATAATTCCCATCCTTCTCCTTCCGCACACCATCACAAATTCGCATGTTTTTTTAAGGATTACTAATGGTATTTTATTTGATGTGGCATCTGCCAATAATTTTTTATGCTTTTGTAGGGTGCCAAAATGTCCCCCCCCCCCGGACATCACAAAATCCTTTAATTTTTACCCTACTAATCTCTGAATAATTATCGTCGTTAACAGAGTAATTCATCAGGTATTTCAAAGGGTATATCATATGTCCGAACGGAGGGTGTGGCTACGGTGCCATTGACTTCAATGGCCCGGGAAACGCCCCCTCCTGCCACAACAGTGAGCCGGCCACCATGCCAGCCAGTGATGGGGTTCAGCAATCTAAGGGGCACTCTGATGGAGCCAAACAATGTATGCTCCTAATCTGTTGAGGAGTCAACGACCACCTGCACATTTAAAGAGTGTGTGTGCATTTTCGGTTGCAAAACTGCTCCTCACGTTCAAGTGGTGGGATCATTGATATGAGTGCAGTCGATGGCACCTAAGCAATTGGGCATCCCTCCAAGTCGGAAAAAAACCCACCTTAACCTCTTGCCACTCTGCTGGTGTTTTGGGAAAACGGATGTAGCGGTCCATTTGCCTCATGATGGCCCGTAACACTGGTTTCAGGAAACGACAGAGGCTAGAGCGGCTAATTCAAAGGATGTGTGTACTAGAGGGCTGAAAATTACCAGTTTCCAAGTAGTTTAAAACTGACAGCAGTTTCACCATGCCTGAGATGGCATGTCCTCTCATTGCCAGGGGCTCGAGATCCTCAGCAATAAGGTTGTAAAGCTCCATGATCCCCTGATGGTTCAATCTAAACATGTCCTCCACATCGTGATCTGACAGTTCATCCAGGACTGTGCGGGTCCTGTACATATACGTGGTTTCCTGAACCGAACATTCCCAATCCCTTCCTGGGTTACAGGCACTGCAGCTGCTGTTCATGCCACAATTGCTGCTGCCAACTCCACATCAGCCTCAGCAAACCTTGTGAAGGAGTTGTGCTTTTTCCTGGTCTGTAAAGGAAGTAACTTCATGACAAGTTCCTGAATCTTTGCTCAGTGCTTCAGGAGACAGAGGCCTTTATCAGCAGGTCTGACAGGGTGATAAATAAAGGGTACTTTGCACAATACTTATCCAGTGATAAAGCTGGTCTCTTTACACAGTTTATTAAACAGGTACATTCCCATTACTCTCTGTGTACTTATCACCAGGATGAGAAGAGGTGAGATGTTTCAGTTCCTACCGGACTTACCACGGGTTATTAAACACAATTTTATGGACTTTTCACTTTGCTAAGGTGAGTAAAGCCTTCTCACTGCTTATCACACGCTTTCACAGTTTATTAAGGCATCCACACTTTGGTGTACATTTAACAGGTTTTCCAGTCCTGGCCTTTTTTCAGTACGAGTAACTCCTGGAACATATAAACACAAAAGGTTTGGATGATCAAATGTGGGAAATGATTTTACACACTTTGAAATGATGGAAACTTGCATTCATTTGAATTTTTTGTTGTGGCTTTCTGACGTGACGTATACACAGAGTAATGGTATATTTTGATTCTGGGGAGTACACTGAAAAAAAAAAAAAACCTGATTATATGTCTGGGTTCTGCTATAAAAACATAACTTCAAATTGTGTATAATATACAGGAGGCAGGCGAGACTGGGGTTTGCAGCTGCAACAAGACAGGATGTTGTGCGCTCAGCCCTCATCACTCTCAGGAAGAGCAACGCAACACTGGCAGCCCTGAAACCAGCACAGGAGAATATCAAACAGCCTCCAGAAAAGTGAGGGCCCTCTTACAGAGAAAAATACTGTGCCGGCCATTAGCGTCTCACCTTTTATCGCCTGTATCCATCCAAGACGCTGAAGTCGGCGGGAGAGGTCAAGCAGTTTGTGCAGAGCATTGAAGTTACCTGCTGGCGCTGCTGAAAGTTGCTGCAAATGCAGCCAACGCTCATTAACCCCCTGTGTGTGTTTCAGCTCTGGTGTAAACGTAACCAGAGCCGTTACAGACGTTACGTTTATCCAGCGCCTTGGTATAGGTCCAGGGTTCGAGTGCTGCAGGAATGCAGGGGAACGGCGTTCCCACACTTCTCCTGCAGCAGGAACGTAGGTCTCATTAAGCCACTTATACCGACAAGCGCCCCTCAGTGTGATTGATGTCCTGTTTGCAGCCGCTCCGGACCTGCCGGCCGACACACAGCTGCGCTGCTGTCATTTCCCTGAGATGAAGCAATGCCTTTGTGTGTGTGGTCGTTCCGTGGGCCAGAACACAGAGACATGTGTCAGGCTGCCGGTTCCGGCAGCGAGCGATTCACGTGTGAACTCTGCATGAGTTCAAACAGGGTGACCCTGACAGGCTCCGAGGACCCCCCACCTCCAGAGAACGTGATGTCGGCTGCTGAAACTACTGCTGAGCCTTGTGTTTGCCGTGGATCTGGCGGAGCTGCAGGAGAGGGAAAAACTCTGCTTATAAAAACTATAGACTAGCAGTTTCCTGTGGATGGGTTTTCGGTGTTTAATGATGATTCAAACTAGTGCTCAGGTCCTGCAAGGGCGATAAATCTCTTAACCTATGATCTGCCGACAGGTGTGGCTGATAACCGGCACTGATCATTGTGATGTCTCCAGCAATACTGCTAAGAAAATAAATAATCCATTTTCCTGCTTCCATTGCCTGTCTATATATACACGCTGGGCAGGTCATGTTGCAAGGATGACCGATCATCGCATCCCTAAACAGCTCCTCTACGGTGAGCTGTCTCAAGGAAAGCGGTTGCACGGGGGACAAAGGAAGCGATACAAAGATACACTGAAAGCCTCCTTCAAGTCCATGGATATTGATATCACCTCCTGGGAAATCTTGGCACAAGATCGATCGACATGGCGCATGCTGACCCTCCAAGGCTGCCAGATATTTGAGGACAGAAGAGCAACCGTAGCACAAGAGAAGCGAGCACTTCGCAAAGCCAGAACTGCAAATGATGCAACAGGGGTACCCACATGTCTGCTCGACGTGTGGCAGAACATTTCGTGCTCGAATAGGCCTCAGCCATCTGCGGACACACCGTGGACAACCTGCTAGATGTCAAGGTCCTCATCGAATACGATGGACGAACATCATATCTACACTAAACTGAAGAGTAGCAGCCAGCGCATTTACAACTTTTTAACCCTTTAAGCACTAAACATGTTTGGCCACTATTACTCTTTTGCAGCACATGGTGCAGACCTGTTTTAGGTTGTATATAAGACAAACCATTATTAACCCTATCAGCATTCCAGTAACATGGTTAATAATGGCATTTATAAATGTTTCATATGCTCATGATACCTGTGAAGAGGGACACCGATCATTCCCCATGTCTTGCATGACATTAGGGGTTATTCATATCTTTTAATTTGGCGCACTTCAGCGACCTCAATTCGCCAACCCTGCGGTGAATTCAGCATTCACTGCAGGGTCCACAAAATGCACTGAATCGATCTGGCAAACGCTGCCAATACAATTACCGAACACAGCCACAAACCACCGAATAGACCGCCGACCAGCCGCTGGACGGGGTACAAAAAAATGACACCTTTTAAAAGACATTAGAAAAGGTAAATAATGCATGGAAATAATGTATAAGGTCCTATGAATAATAATAGAAAGGTCTGTTACAGAAAAAAAAATGCCATTTGAAAAAAAGAAAAATCTAAAGTTTTGCAGAAAAATGCCTAAAAAGATGTATTAATAGACTTTCTGCTAAAAATGAAAGAGTAAATGGTTTAATAAATATTTACTAAAAACTGGGAATATTATTTACATTGAAACCTATAGGATTCGCCTGCTTAAACCTGTTGAGCAAAACCACCGACAATCTGTTTTTTCGTCAACTTTTTGGCGTTCTCTGAATAGATTAACTTATTTCTCTGTGGGGATTTCACAGCCGCCGAACAGGCACCATATTTCTCTGGCAGTTCGTCAATATTTGGCAAATCACCAGCTTTCTGAATACCCAAATTGCCATGAAATTCACCGTTCGGTGCAATTCGGTGGCAAGTTTCGGCTCCCTTTGAAAAACCCCTTTACACTATGCACAGTGTTTGCGTGCTGGTGTAAGGTTGAGGGAGAACACATGGGAAAGCAGTTCCTCCAGTATTTTTGCAAAGAGAACAGCGTTCCCATTGGTTGCATACACTATAGAGGTGTTCTGTCATCTCTTTCCCTGCTAAGGTACAGTAAATATAGCGTATAGCATGTGCTTTCGCTAAAATCCACGTTTATACATAAATATATCAGATCTGAGTGTGTGTTCAAGATAATTGCGGGACAACTAGGCGAGTTCCCTCACTTCTTTTTGTAGGACTCGACCCCGGTATAGGTCGCTATTCTCACATTTCTTAACGACTCGCCCGTCCTGTGTTAAGTGTAGAAGGCGCTGAGTACAGTAAGGAACGCGAGCCGCAAGACGCTAATGTTGCAACGTCTCCTTTAATGACAAGACTGGAACGGGACGGGAAAAAATTCAGATAACGTCTGCCGTCATGTTGCGCGTCTGTGGTTTTGCGGCATCCTGTCGGTGTGGCGCTCCTCTGTATAGCGCACGGTGCGTGTGCGTCGCTCCTCTGTATAGCGCCTCTGTATAGCGCACGGTGCGTGTGCGTCGCTCCTCTGTATAGCGCACGGTGCGTGTGCGTCGCTCCTCTGTAGCGCCTCTGTATAGCGCACGTGTCGTGTGGCGTCGCTCCTCTGTATAGCGCGCCTCTGTATAGCGCCTCTGTATAGCGCATGGTGCGTGTGCGTCGCTCCTCTGTATAGCGCATGGTGCGTGTGGCTCTCCTCTGTATAGCGCACGGTGCGTGTGGCGCTCCTCTGTATAGCGCATGGTGCGTGTGCGTCGCTCCTCTGTATAGCGCACGGTGCGTGTGCGTCGCTCCTCTGTATAGCGCACGGTGCGTCGCTCCTCTGTATAGCGCCTTGTATAGCGCACGGTGTCGTGTGCGTCGCTCCTCTGTATAGCGCCTCTGTATAGCGCACGGTGCGTGTGCGTCGCTCTCTGTATAGCGCACGGTGCGTGTGGCGCTCCTCTGTATAGCGCATGGTGCGTGTGCGTCGCTCCTCTGTATAGCGCACGGTGCGTGTGCGTCGCTCCTCTGTATAGCGCACGGTGCGTGTGCGTCGCTCCTCTGTATAGCGCCTCTGTATAGCGCCTCTGTATAGCGCACGGTGCGTGTGCGTCGCTCCTCTGTATAGCGCACGGTGCGTGTGGCGCTCCTCTGTATAGCGCACGGTGCGTGTGTCGCTCCTCTGTATAGCGCACGGTGCGTGTGCGTCGCTCCTCTGTATAGCGCCTCTGTATAGCGCATGGTGCGTGTGCGTCGCTCCTCTATAGCGCATGGTGCGTGTGGCGCTCCTCTGTATAGCGCACGGTGCGTGTGGCGCTCCTCTGTATAGCGCATGGTGCGTGTGCGTCGCTCCTCTGTATAGCGCACGGTGCGTGTGCGTCGCTCCTCTGTATAGCGCACGGTGCGTGTGCGTCGCTCTCTCTGTATAGCGCCTCTGTATAGCGCCTCTGTATAGCGCACGGTGCGTGTGCGTCGCTCCTCTGTATAGCGCATGGTGCGTGTGCGTCGCTCCTCTATAGCGCATGGTGCGTGTGGCGCTCCTCTGTATAGCGCACGGTGCGTGTGGCGCTCCTCTGTATAGCGCATGGTGCGTGTGCGTCGCTCCTCTGTATAGCGCACGGTGCGTGTGGCGTCGCTCCTCTGTATAGCGCACGGTGCGTGTGCGTCGCTCCTCTGTATAGCGCCTCTGTATAGCGCACGGTGTCGTGTGCGTCGCTCCTCTGTATAGCGCCTCTGTATAGCGCACGGTGTCGTGTGCGTCGCTCCTCTGTATAGCGCCTCTGTATAGCGCACGGTGTGTGTGCGTCGCTCCTCTGTATAGCGCATGGTGCGTGTGGCGCTCCTCTGTATAGCGCATGGTGCGTGTGCGTCGCTCCTCTGTATAGCGCACGGTGCGTGTGCGTCGCTCTGTATAGCGCACGGTGCGTGTGCGTCGCTCCTCTGTATAGCGCCTCTGTATAGCACCTCTGTATAGCGCACGGTGCGTGTGCGTCGCTCCTCTGTATAGCGCACGGTGCGTGTGTCGCTCCTCTGTATAGCGCACGGTGCGTGTGCGTCGCTCCTCTGTATGCGCCTCTCTGTATAGCGCCTCTGTATAGCGCACGGTGCGTGTGCGTCGCGCTCCTCTGTATAGCGCACGGTGCGTGTGGCGCTCCTCTGTATAGCGCACGGTGCGTGTGTCGCTCCTCTGTATAGCGCACGGTGCGTGTGCGTCGCTCCTCTGTATAGCGCCTCTGTATAGCGCATGGTGCGTGTGCGTCGCTCCTCTATAGCGCATGGTGCGTGTGGCGCTCCTCTGTATAGCGCACGGTGCGTGTGCGTCGCTCCTCTGTATAGCGCACGGTGCGTGTGCGTCGCTCCTCTGTATAGCGCCTCTGTATAGCGCCTCTGTATAGCGCACGGTGCGTGTGCGTCGCTCCTCTGTATAGCGCATGGTGCGTGTGCGTCGCTCCTCTATAGCGCATGGTGCGTGTGGCGCTCCTCTGTATAGCGCAGCGGTGCATGTGGCGCTCCTCTGTATAGCGCATGGTGCGTGTGCGGCGCTCCTCTGTATAGCGCACGGTGCGTGTGCGTCGCTCCTCTGTATAGCGCACGGTGCGTGTGCGTCGCTCCTCTGTATAGCGCCTCTGTATAGCGCACGGTGTCGTGTGCGTCGCTCCTCTGTATAGCGCCTCTGTATAGCGCACGGTGTCGTGTGCGTCGCTCCTCTGTATAGCGCCTCTGTATAGCGCACGGTGTGTGTGCGTCGCTCCTCTGTATAGCGCCTCTGTATAGCGCACGGTGTGTGTGCGTCGCTCCTCTGTATAGCGCACGGTGCGTGTGGCGCTCCTCTGTATAGCGCACGGTGCGTGTGGCGCTCCTCTGTATAGCGCACGGTGCGTGTGGCGCTCCTCTGTATAGCGCACGGTGCGTGTGGCGCTCCTCTGTATAGCGCACGGTGCGTGTGCGTCGCTCCTCTGTATAGCGCACGGTGCGTGTGCGTCGCTCCTCTGTATAGCGCACGGTGCGTGTGCGTCGCTCCTCTGTATAGCGCACGGTGCGTGTGCGTCGCTCCTCTGTATAGCACCTCTGTATAGCGCACGGTGCGTGTGCGTCGCTCCTCTGTATAGCGCCTCTGTATAGCACCTCTGTATAGCGCACGGTGCGTGTGCGTCGCTCCTCTGTATAGCGCACGGTGCGTGTGCGTCGCTCCTCTGTATAGCGCCTCTGTATAGCACCTCTGTATAGCGCACGGTGCGTGTGTGGCGCTCCTCTGTATAGCGCACGGTGCGTGTGTGGCGCTCCTCTGTATAGCGCACGGTGCGTGTGTGGCGCTCCTCTGTATAGCGCACGGTGCGTGAAGAGAATAATCGTCTCCAATTGTCCGTCCTTAACCCCTAAGACCCTGTCTTAGGCACACCTTGAGTTAACTCTCCTTCTGCGCAGGGAGAGAGAAAATCCTTTCAAAAAAAAGGACACACGAGGCATGTAATTTTGTCTGGCAATTTCTCTCTGCCTTCCAACGGTTCTTGACACATATTTATACCCTGTGTCAAGGCGCTGGCTCTTTATTTCATTAGTTAACATTTTCAAAACATAACATAGTTCATTGGCCAGTTTCAATACAGGTCTGGTGACACATTTCTAGACCTTTCCGTGGCCTCGGCATGTGATTTCTTGAGATATCAGCATTTCTTCAGACATCACTTCAAAGAAATTTGCAAACATCAGCATCTAAAGACATTTGCAAACATCAGTGTCCTTGTTATTCTAAAGCCATTTGCAAACATCTCGAGAAGTGAACCTTAGTCCTATAATACTGCTGACTATTAATTTATCTTAAAACTATTATAATTCATGGGGTGTCATTTAACTACTTATAGGGTCCTTCTTATAGGTCAGCAGATGGTGGTCTGAGGATTCCTTTTCCTTCAATCCCCTCTTAGAATCATAGTATGATCATACTATTTGATTCTTTCTTTGTTTCATCTATCTACTGTAAGTTAGTATGGGTTGGGGAGCGAGACCTCAATACCCATGTGGATCAATATAGAACTAGGGGGGGCTGTACCTGCCACGGAACGGGTAACACATGGCAGTCTCCCAGTGCCTATTTATCTTCCTAACATACAGTATATTTTACTTCCTATTAGCTATTCGGCGGAGTTGGACATATTCTGCATAATCATTTGGAGTGGACGGTAGAGGTGTACTGTACATCATGGTGGTGGGGTTACCCTTGGCCATTTGGGCCTACATTATCAGGGATGTAGGTACAGCATGTACCTGTCCCCTCTATCATTTTGCATACACCTCTTTTTTCAGCCAATATCATGTCCAGAGCCATCCGGTTCTGGAACGTCATAATGGATGTGGATTGTAGTTGGTCAGCGAGGCCCTGTAAAGCTTCGCGAGTATAATTAACAAATCTCTGCTGGTTATAATATAAATAGTTAATCCCATCTACATTCTTATTAATAGTAACAAGAGGTGCTAGGAATGACTCAAACCCTGCCTTTACCTGATCCCTTGCTTTAAATTCATCAGGGACCCTCTTGGTACCCCTATAACATCAATATTGACACACATAACAATTTGTACGGTTATTGTTTAGGGCACTAAATTTTACCCATTCTAGCCAAACATTTACATCTGAAAATCCTGTTTCCATTACTATGCTGTCTTCATAGGTGGGATTGGCTATTGATTTGGTGTTAGGTAGGAGAGGAGGTCGTCTCACTACCTCTCCATATTTCCTGGGTAGGAATGGGTTCTCTTCCTTCTTATAAATGGCCATATCTTGGAGTTTGAACTTGTATCGAGGGAATTTGGTTGTGGCAGTTACGTATATTCCCATTACATAGACACCCGTGTCGGCCTGGGAAGGGTGTTGTATAGTCAGCGTCAATTGTACTGACTGAGCTCCGCTTCTTATTGAGCACCGCCACCCACCTCTCCCAATCAAAGTCATACGATTTAATAGGCTTTGTCCCTTGGAACTGCGTCGTCGTGCGGCGCTATCTGGTTTATATCCCCATCTGTTAACTACGGCATCAGAGGTACCATATCCCATATTGCCCGTGTCCCACCCCACTGCGCCCCAATAATCACAATTATGTCCCCAGTACTCATCGGTTACACATATATATACAGTTGCCTTGTACAGTATCATACTGCAGTAATGGTGGACAATAAAGAAACAACAGTGGCCAGACAGTGATGGTTGGGTTGGGGTTCTTTCTGGTAGGGGGTGTGGACAATAGGGGTTGTGATATATGTTCCGAAGGGGGGGGGTAAACATTATTTCAGTCTTTTTCTTCCCCCACATGCGTCTCCATACTCTTCGAAAAGGATCATTGGTTGTCATCTTCTCTTTGTTGGAAACCAGGGCTATCTACCCTCACATTTCTTGGTCCGGGTCCTCTTCCTGATGGAGGCCAAGGCTATTAGCTGCCCCCGTTAGTACCCCTTGTTGAGTCCTTTGTTGAATCCGCTTGACTCGAGAGGGTCCCTTGTTGAATCCGCTTGACTCGAGAGGGTCCCTTGTTGAATCCAGACTGGGCTGTCCTCTGTCAGTATAGCTGTGCGGGTTACAGCTACCACCGTGGTCTCTGGTCCATAGGCGAAATCCTCTGGTCTTTTTCCTTTCTGTAGCCGCTTTACCAGCACCTTGTCTCCTGGATTAAATAGGTGGGTAGATTTGTCTGAAAGAAAGGGGAACTTAAATATAACTTCGTCTCTGGTTGTCTCGAGGGTTGAGATCAGCTGCCTAACCATATTCATCCCTTATCTGCTCTAAGTCCCCTGTCTCCACTGTTAGCCTACCTGTAGACCATGGTAATGGAAAGGGTCTGCCCATAAATATCTCAAAGGGGGAGTAGCCTGTGTTCCTATTAACCGCCTTCTGATTTCAGCCAGAATGATGGGGAGTACCAATTTCCAATTCTTTAGCTCTTCTGTGGTTGCATATTTTTGTAAGGTACAAAATAATTGGTCCCTATCCATTGTGGGAGGTCGCAAAACCCGGCATTACTAGTTTAGCTATGTCCTGTTGTGCTGCTCGGCTGCTCGTTTAGCTGCTTGGTCAGCCAGATGATTCCCTTTTGCAATAGGATCTGAGGCTCTGGTGTGTGCTCTAACAATGTAACACCGTTATCTGAGAGGGCATAAGAATGCTTGCTAGGAGGCCCGTGACCAGGGTCGAATGGGAAATCTTCTTGCCATCTGCGGCCACAAATCCCCTCTTTTCCCATATCGTCCCATGGTCATGGACCACACCATAAACATATTTGGAGTCAGTGTATATCGTGACAGGTCTACCCGCATAGAGCCTGCATGATAAGTGTTGTCATTGGGGCGGGTACAG
>CM019068.1:171117724-171238365 GCA_009667805.1 Leptobrachium leishanense | reverse complement strand
TCCCACCCTGTAAATACCCCTCCCACCTATAACTACCCCTCCCACCCTGTAAATACCCCTCCCACCCTGTAAATACCCCTCCCACCCTATAACTACCCCTCCCACCCTGTAAATACCCCTCCCACCCTGTAACTACCCCTCCCACCCTGTAAATACCCCTCCCACCCTGTAACTACCCCTCCCACCTGTAACTACCCCTCCCACCCTGTAAATACCCCTCCCACCCTGTAAATACCCCTCCCACCCTGTAACTACCCCTCCCTCCCTGTAAATACCCCTCCCACCCTGTAAATACCCCTCCCACCCTGTAAATACCCCTCCCACCCTGTATATACCTCTCCCACCTATAAATACCCCTCCCACCCTATAAATACCCTCCCACCCTGTAAATAACCCTCCCACCCTGTAAATACCCCTCCCACCCTGTATATACCCCTCCCACCCTGTATATACCTCTCCCACCCTATAAATACCCCTCCCACCCTGTATAATACCCCTCCACCCTGTATATACCCCTCCCACCCTATAAATACCCCTCCCACCCTGTATATACCCCTCCCACCCTGTATATACCTCCTCCCACCCTATAAATACCCCTCCCACCCTGTATATACCCCTCCCACCCTGTATATACCTCTCCCACCCTATAAATACCCCTCCCACCCTGTATATACCCCTCCCCCTGTATATACCTCTCCCACCCTATAAATACCCCTCCCACCCTGTATATACCCCTCCCTCCCTGTAACTACCTCCCTCCCTGTAAATACCCCTCCCACCCTGTAACTACCCCTCCCACCCTGTAACTACCCCTCCCACCCTGTAACTACCCCTCCCACCCTGTAAATACCCCTTCCACCCTGTAACTACCCCTCCCACCCTGTAAATACCCTCCTCCAACCCTGTAAATACCCCTCCCACCCTCCCTGTAAATACACCTCCCACCCTGTAACTACCCCTCCCACCCTCCTGTAAATACCCCTCCCACCCTCCCTGTAAATACCCCTCCCACCCTATAACTACACCTCCCTCCCACCCTGTAACTACCCCTCCCACCCTGTAAATACCCCTCCCACCCTATAACTACACCTCCCTCCAACCCTGTAAATAAATACCCCTCCCACCCTATAACTACCCCTCCCACCCTGTATATACCCCTCCCACCCTGTAAATACCCCTCCCACCCTATAACTACCCCTCCCACCCTGTATATACCCCTCCCACCCTGTAAATACCCCCCACCCTATAACTACCCCTCCCACCCTATAACTACCCCTCCCACCCTGTAACTACCCCTCCCACCCTATAACTACCCCTCCCACCCTGTAACTACCCATCTCCCTGTAAATACCCCTCCCTGTAAATACCCCTCCCACCCTATAACTACCCTCCCACCCTGTAACTACCCCTCCCACCCTCCCTGTAACTACCCCTCCCACCCCCCTGTAACTACCCCTCCCACCCTCCCTGTAACTACCCCTCCACCCTCCCTGTAACTACCCCTTCCACCCTCCCTGTAACTACCCCTTCCCCCTCCCTGTAACTACCCCTTCCACCCTATAACTACACCTCCCTCCCACCCTGTAACTACCCCTCCCACCCTGTAACTACCCCTCCCACCTGTATATACCCCTCCCACCCTGTAAATACCCCTCCCACCCTATAACTACCCCTCCCACCCTGTATATACCCCTCCCACCCTGTAAATACCCCCCCCCTATAACTACCCCTCCCACCCTATAACTACCCCTCCCACCCTGTAACTACCCCTCCCACCCTATAACTACCCCTCCCACCCTGTAACTACCCATCCCTCCCTGTAAATACCCCTCCCTGTAAATACCCCTCCCACCCTAATAACTACCCTCCCCCCTGTAACTACCTCCCCCCTCCCTGTAACTACCCCTCCCACCCTCCCTGTAACTACCCCTCCCACCCTCCCTGTAACTACCCCTCCCACCCTCCCTGTAACTACCCCTTCCACCCTCCCTGTAACTACCCCTTCCACCCTCCCTGTAACTACCCCTTCCACCCTATAACTACACCTCCCTCCCACCCTGTAACTACCCCTCCCACCCTGTAACTACCCCTCCCACCCTGTAACTACCCCTCCCTCCTGTAAATACCCCTCCCTGTAAATACCCCTCCGTAATAATACCCTCCCACCCTATAACTACCCCTCCCTCCCTGTAAATACCCCCCTCCACCCTCCCTGTAAATACCCCTCCCACCCTCCCTGTAAATACCCCTCCTCTCTGTAAATACCCCTCCTCCCCTATAACTACCCCTCCCACCCTGTATATACCCCTCCACCCCGTAACTACCCCTCCCACCCACCCTATAAAACTCCCTTCCACCCACCCTATAACTACCCCTTCCACCTATAAATACACCTCCCTATAAATACCCCTCCCCACCCTTATAACTAGACATCCCTCCCTTTAAATAACCCCTTCCACCTACAAATACCCCTCCCTCCCTATAATACACCTCCCATCCTATAACTAGACATCCCTCCCTGTAAATACCCCTCCCATCCTATAACTAGACCTCCCACCCTATCAATACCCCTCCCACCCTGAAAATACCACTCCTACCCTATAACTAGACATCCTACCCTGAAAATACCCTCCCACCCTATAAATACCCCTCCCACCCTATAAATACACTTCCCACCCTATAAATACCCCTCCCTCCCCATAAACTAGACATCCCACCCTGTAAATACCCCTCCCACCCTGTAACTAGACATCCCACCCTATAAATAACCCTCCCACCCTATAAATAACCCTCCCACCTTATAATTACCCCTCCCACCCTATAACTAGACATCCCACCCTATAAATAGACATCCCATCCTGGAACTAGACATCCCATCCTGGAACTAGACATCCCATCCTGGAACTAGACATCCCATCCTGGAACTAGACATCCCATCCTGGAACTAGACATCCCATCCTGGAACTAGACATCCCATCCTGGAACTAGACATCCCATCCTGTAACTAGACATCCCACCCTGTAACTAGACATCCCACCCTGTAACTAGACATCCCACCCTGTAACTAGACATCCCACTCTGTAACTAGACATCCCATCCTGGAACTAGACATCCCATCCTGGAACTAGACATCCCATCCTGGAACTAGACATCCCATCCTGGAACTAGACATCCCATCCTAGAACTAGACATCCCATCCTAGAACTAGACATCCCATCCTAGAACTAGACATCCCATCTTATAATTACCCCTCCCACCCTATAACTAGACATCCCACCCTATAAATAACCCTCCCACCCTATAAATAACCCTCCCTCCCCATAAATACCCCTCCCTCCCCATAAATACCCCTCCCTCCCCATAAATACCCCTCCCTCCCTGCAGATACTAATAATGACATCACAGGGAGTCAGTATGAGCTCAGCCCAGGAGATGGCGATACGTGCAGGTAGCCGTGTGAGGCTGAGCTCCGTCTGTGGTTACCTGCTAGTCATAGTGATGTCATTCTCACACATTTCTGACATCATCAGCGGGGGTGCTTGTGGCAAGCAGTGTGTAATGTCAGGTCCTCAGTGAATGTGTTATGATGTCATATTTCAGAAGCAGAGTCTGTTAGTCCGCATGGCTATAATTACTCTTCTTGTCACGCACCGACTGATGCAGCCCAATCCTCATGTTCCCCAGCAGATACATCTTCACGGAGGTCATCACATCCACCGTGTGGGACATGAGGCCTGCCGTGTAATGGAAGAGAGGAGTAATGTCACCACAGAGGCAGAAAACAAGACTTTGGAAAACTCTGTGGGCCCAGAAGCTGCCATCACCCTGGTGGAGCAGAGGAGTCCACTGGGATCTGATCTTCTTCCAGACCGAGAAGCTGTCACGCGTGAGAATCCCACCACGGCAGGAAGAGAGAACCACAGAGACGATACTCAGAGCTCCAGACCACTGGCCAATGACGGCCATGATGACATCATTAGTGATGAGATAACGGATTCAGACTCCCATGGAGGACAGCTGTTAAGGAGAGGGAGTGCGTACGACTATAGCGACAGCCCGGGAGGGTCTCCGTGTGGCCACGGTGATGTCGGTGGTCAAACAGGTCACCAGAAAGGTCAGAAATCTGCCAAAAGCTTCATCTGTTCGGAGTGTGGCATGTTCTTCAACAGTCACGCAAACCTCACCCGCCACCAGCGTGTACACACCGGGGAGCGTCCGTTCCTCTGCACGGAGTGCAACAAGTCCTACACGCAAAGAGCCGACCTAACCAGGCACCAGAAGAGCCACACGGCCGTGAAGACCTACCCGTGTCGGGACTGTGGCTACCGATTCGCCCACAAGGCTCAGCTGGAGATACACAGGAATGCTCACCGGGGAAGGACTCAGTACGCCTGCGCCGTGTGTGGCAAATGTTTCATTAAGTATCCCAACCTCCTCGCCCACCAGCAGCTCCACCTGCAGCCCAAACCTGAGCCCACGTTCTTCCATTGCTCCTTGTGCGAGGAGAAGTTCATCCACAAGTCTGACCTGGCGAAGCATGAGAGGCTCCACACCGGAGAGAAGTTCCTGTGCTTCAAATGTGGAATCAGGTTCTCGTGCAGCTCGAGTCTTCACCGGCATCAGAAGATACACTGCGTTGGGACGATGGCAGAGTGAGATGGAGATCCTCCACCGTAACCGAGTCATTGCTGAGACTCTTAAACAGGTGGAAACGTTGACAGAGCTTCCATAAGCCCTCTGTGAGTGACCAGGCAGCCCCACTGAATTGTGGATATTCCCATAACCTCCAGCCTATTCACTTCTCTGGCTACAGGACATGGGGTTCCTCCTGTGCCCCCCAATATATTGATTGTTCGTGGGGGTCATTTTTAATTGTTTTTGTATAAAAACCACAAATAAAAGCTTCTTCTGGGATTCAGGAATTTCAGCAGCCGCTTCTCTCGAGATGCGAGGAGGACTCTGGGCGCCGCGGCACAAACCACCATCACCCCACCCCCGCGTGTCTCCCCCACCCCCGCGTTTCATCTGTGATCCCTTATCAGTAATGCATCCCCCGTGATCTCCCCAGTCTCTCGCGTGCCGAATGCTCCTCCCCTCCCCCATAATGCCTCATTTTATCCTCTCGTCTGTCATTCACACACTGATGCAATCCCACAGACACACACACGCTGATGCAATCCCACAGACACACACACCCACTGATACAATCCCACAGTCACACACACCCACTGATACAATCCCACAGTCACACACACCCACTGATACAATCCCACAGTCACACACACCCACTGATACAATCCCACAGTCACACACACCCGCTGATACAATCCCACAGTCACACACACCCGCTGATACAATCCCACAGTCACACACACCCGCTGATACAATCCCACAGTCACACACACCCGCTGATACAATCCCACAGTCACACACACCCGCTGATACAATCCCACAGTCACACACACCCGCTGATACAATCCCACAGACACACACCCGCTGATACAATCCCACAGACACACACCCGCTGATACAATCCCACAGACACAAACCCGCTGATACAATCCCACAGACACACACCCGCTGATTACAATCCCACAGACACACACCCGCTGATACAATCCCACAGACACAAACCGCTGATACAATCCAACAGACACACACCCGCTGATACAATCCCACAGACACAAACCCGCTGATACAATCCCACAGACACACACCCGCTGATACAATCCCACAGACACACACCCGCTGATACAATCCCACAGACACAAACCCGCTGATACAATCCCACAGACACACACCCGCTGATACAATCCCACAGACACACACCCGCTGATACAATCCCACAGACACACACCCGCTGATACAATCCCACAGACACACACCCGCTGATACAATCCCACAGACACACACACACTGATACTGTAGTGTTCTGGATAATACGAGACGTCTTGGCTTTTCATTAATAGGTTTATTAACAACTAAGCAACAGGTTCCTATAACAGCAACTGGCTGCGTCACTAGTCAACCTCAACTGGCTGCGTCACTAGTCAGCCTCAACTGGCTGCGTCACTAGTCAACCTCAACTGGCTGCGTCACTAGTCAGCCTCAACTGGCTGCGTCACTAGTCAACCTCAACTGGCTGCGTCACTAGTCAGCCTCAACTGGCAGACACAATGGACGACCAACTGCAAAAGAAACACCCCCCCCCCCCCATTGGCAGCCAGCGCAACTACACCACACCTCCTCCCTTTTCTTAAAAGAAAAAAAAAAACACAAAACAAAAATGTCCAGTACAAGTCTATGTATCTTCCAGACCCTCCTGACTTCCATCCTGTAATCTGTGCTTTCGGTTCACATAGTATCTGTGGTTCCGCAAGCTTTTACTCCTTCGATGGAAATCCCTCAATGGGTCTGGAGGATGCCGGACTCTTTGATTCGAGCTAAACTGACATTTCCAGCACAGATCATGTGAAGTGGAATCTGCTTCACTGAGATGACAACCATCTATTTCTTCCCTTGACGGGGCACAATCCTCTTCTTCTTGTGAAAATACATCTCCATTATCATGCCAGACCCCCATCCATATATCCGTGTCTGTCGACTCTTCAGCCTGGTCATTCAGTTGTTTGTCAAAAACAGATCTGGGCCGTAACTGGGCTGAATGTCTCTTGGTGTGCAGACCATTGGACGTGCTAACCTCCTAGGTGAGGAATCCCAAAACCTTGGAAATAACCGCCGGAGACCAACGGTTTGGCCCTCTATACATCCGCATCCAGACTGGATCCCCTATATTGTATGTGAGTGAACTCTTTCCATGTTTCATCTTTTCCTGCTGTTTCTGTACATGACGTTGTTCCTGTGAGCTGTCCATAAGTCTAACTTTGTCCTGAGTGGTCTGCCAAACATCAAAACTGCTGGTACCTGGCCAGTGGTTGGGTGAGATGTGTTCCTGTACTGCAACCAGAATTGCTGGAGTTGCTGAGGTAAGCTTTTGCGGTCTGTCACTGTACTCCTTAAAAATCCTTTCAGAGTCTGGACAAATCTTTCAGCTAGACCATTGGTAGCCGGATGATACGGAGCTGTACGGAGATGTTGGATACCATGATCCTTAATGAACCTTTGAATTTTCTGAGCTAATAACTGTGGCCCATTATCAGATACTAGTATCTTAGGCAATCCGAATGTCGCAAACAGCTTCTCCAGGGCATCAATGGTGGCATCCGTTGTAGTCTGAGGCAGTAATATCACTTCAGGCCACTTGGAATGTGCATCCACCACTACTAAGAACATCTGTCCATTCACTGGCCCTGCAAAGTCAATATGAATTCTCTCCCATGTGTTAAGAGGCCAAAGCCAGGGCTGAACTGCACCTCTAGGATAGCATCTCCGAGCCTGGGCACATCCCGAACAGGCTGCAACGTAGTTGCCTATATCCTCATCCAAAGTTGGCCACCATACATGACCCCTGGCTTTTTGTTTCATCCGGACGATTCCTGGATGCCCTTCATGCAAAATTTGTAACGTGGGTTTCTGCAAGGCTGGAGGAACAATTAGCCGCTCTCCCCATAGCAAGCATCCCTCTCTGACTGACAGCTCAAGATTCCTGGACTGAAAAGGTCAGAGACGTGGAGAGGTTTGAAATGGCCAACCATGTTGTACATAAGACAATACTTCTTGAAGATCCGCATCCTTACTGGTCTCTTGGGCTATTTCAACAGCAGTCAGTGTTTTGCTAAAGTAAATGGAAGGTGATGAATCCCGAACATAATTGGTGGAGAGTGGAAGAGGAAGGCGTGAAAACGCATCTGCATTTGTATGTTTATCATGAGGCCTGTATGGGATTTCATACTAATAAGCCCCCGGCAGTAAGGTAGACCTTTTGACAATGAGCGGCGGTGGTCTGAGAAATACTCTTTGTAGGATTGAATATTGCCAATAGCGGCTTATGATCGGTCAACAGCGTAAAAGAACGGCCATAAATATAAAAGTGAAACTTCTTCAGTGCCAGATTATCGCTAAAGCCTCCTTATCAATTTGTGAATAATTGCGCTCAGCTGGGGTGAGGGAGCGAGAAGCAAAAGCTACAGGTGGATCTGTACCATCAGGCATGGAATGGGACAGCACAGAGAAGCAATACTCCGTGGTTTTAGACAAATCCTAGTGAACCAAGACTCGGGAGCTGCGTATTAGTTCCTTTTGAAGCTTTAAAAGCAGCCGAGCAGGACTCTGTCCATTTCCATTTTTATTGTTTTTCCAAAAGCCTATGCAGCGGAAACAAGGTATGGGTTAAATCGGGCAAAAATGTATTGTAATAGTTCAGCAGCCCTAAATATGAGCGCAGCTGAGATACATTCCTTGGTATGGGCGCCTCTACCAATGCTTTCACTTTCTCATCAGTGGTGTGAAGTCCAGTTTTATCAATAACGTGACCACAAAATTCCAGGTGATCTTTCAAGAACTCACATTTGTTTATATTAACTTTGAGTCCGTTATCCATTAGTATCTGGAGCACATCTTGTACATTCTGCCGGTGCTCCCTCTCCGTTCAGCCAGTGATCAGCATGTCATCCAGCAGACATTGTGTCCCCGGCACTCCAGCAAGCAATTCTTCCATTGTACGCTGCCAAATTGCTGGTGCTATCCCAAATACCATTCTGTTATACTGGAACAGCCCCTTCTGAGTATTGATGGTGAGGTAAGGCCTAGATTCTGGATGCACTGATAACTGCAGGTATGCATGTTTGAGATCCAGCTTGGTGAACTACTGTCCCCCGGCCAAAGTTGCAAAAATGTCCTCAATTTTTGGAAGTGGATATTTCAACAGCAAGTTGAAAATTAACGGCCATACGGAAATCCCCACATATCCGAATGTCTCCATTCGTTTTACGCACCGGCACAATCGGGAAGGCCCATTCACTGCAGCGCACTCTGGAAATCATCCCAAGGTTCTCTAGACGCATCAATTCCGCTTCAACACCAGCTTTAAGTGCAAAAGGTACAGTCCGTGCCTTAAAAAATTTTGGAACCGCATTTTACCTCATATTTAGAGACATTTGCTGTCCCTTCACAGTCCCCAAAGTATCATCAAAAACCGGGGCAAACTTCCTCTGCAAGTCCTGTATCCAAGCTGAAACCGCAGGTAGTGTCTGTAAGGCGTGGCAAGCATTATACTTCGTCTGGCATTCCCAATTTATGAATCCATTCTCTTCCAAATAGTGGGGGACCCCCAGACTTCATAATATATAAACGTCAGCTTCTCCGAGCGTCCATTTAGCTACACTCTTACATGTACACTGCCCAGAGGGGTTAATACTTCCTTTGAATAAGTCTGTAGACGAACAGCTGTCTTAATCACTGGAACATTTACTTTTAATCTCTGCCAGTCTTGCACAGTAATCACAGAAACAGCCGCTCCCGTGTCCAGGTCCATGGTCAAATATTTTCCTTCAATCTTCACTGGAACAGGAATGGCTGAATAAGCTGAATCCATCTTATAACGTTTTACTGTTTGAATGGGAATATGGCCGTCTGAGTCATCCGAGGAGTCTTGGAGCTGGATTTGATATGCTCCCTTCTGAAGCAATTTATGCGGCTTCCCTTCATGCACCGTCCCTTTCTTACAGACCCTTTGAGTATGCCCTCTATTTCCGCAGGAGTGACAGACGGCATTGCGGAAACATGAGTGAGATTCATGTGAAGTCACCCCACATCGATAACATCCATTTTGTGGCTCTCCATGCACTGTCCTTTGACGCAAGGAATTGTACTGTTTATTCCACTTGTACCGCTCCCTGGTATCTGTATGTATGGAATATTTCCACCTCTTGCTCAGTCTTTTGCTTCCTTTCCAATACATCAGCTTCTTTGACTTGTTCCATGATACTAGCGATATCCACAGCTTTGTTTAAGGTCAGCTCTTTCTCTGTAAGAAGTCTCTTAATCATAGCTTCACACTGTAACCCCATCACAAACTGGTCTCTGAGGGCTGTGACTAAATACTCCCCAAACTGACAGGTACTCGCCAACCTCCTGAGAGCGGAGACAAAGGAGGAGATGCTTTCTCCAGGTTCCTGATGTCTTTTATAAAACTTCCATCTTTCAGCGATTTCAGTTGGCTGTGGCTGATAGTGGGCCCGCAGTAACACAACCGACACAGCTAACGGCTTGCTCGCAGGTTTCTCTGGATACAGGAGATCTCTGAGTGTGTCGTACACCTTCGCTCCAATTGCTGTGAGGAACACGGCTAACTGTTTAGTCTCCAATATGCCATTAGCAGTGAGATACTGTTCAAACCTTTCCACCCAAGAGATCCAAGAGTTGGTGTCTGGATTAAAATCCTGCAGAGTGCCAATCAGCGCCATCATGCAGATCCAACAGCCTCGTCGCCACTGTAGTGTTCTGGATAATACGAGACGTCTTGGGTTTTCATTAATAGGTTTATTAACAACTAAGCATACAGAGCCCCGTTCAATACCGCAGCAGCTGCTGAATTGGTGCAGCGAAGCAATTCAGTTTGCTGCAGCAGTGTCGTTGAACCCTTTTGGATGCGAATTTTGAATCCAAAATGGCCGCTTTTTTTTTTTTTTTTTTTTTAATGAAAGATTCAGATTGTTTTTCGTATCACTCGGACAAAATATAATAAAGAAAAGCAGTCAGCACAATTCCGTTTTGTATGCACACACCACAAATGACAGTTTTTATTGAATAAACGTTATGTTTACTTCTGAAACAAAATATAAATTGAACGGTAATATATGTCTGTGCAGGGGTAGAAACATAGAAAAATGTCGGCAGATAAGAACCTTTCGGCCCATCTAGTCGCCCAATTACATGGATACTTTACCTGGATTTATCTTTTGTTTAGGATAGCCTTATGCCTATCCCATGCTTGCTTAAACTCAATTACTGTTTTGGCCTCTACCACTTCTACTGGAAGACCGTTCCATGTATCCACCACCCTCTCAGTAAAATAATGCTTCCTGATGTTACTTTTAAACCTTTGCCCCTCTAATCTAAGACTATGTCCTCTTGTTTTGCTACTTTGTTTCCTTTTAAATATACTCCCTTCCTCTACCTTGTGGATTCCCTTTACGTATTTAAATGTTTCTATCATATCTCCTCTGTCTCGTCTTTTTTCCAAGCTGTACGTTAAGATCATTAAGCCTTTCCTGGTAACTTTTCTCCTTCAAGCCGTACACCATTTTAGTAGCCCTTCTCTGAACTCTCTCTAAGATGTCTATATCCTTCTGGAGATACGGTCTCCAGTACTGCACACAGTACTCCAAGTGAGGTCTCACCAGTGCTCTGTACAGTGGCATGAGCACTTCCCTTTTCCTACTGCTAATACTCTCCCTACACAACCAAGCATTCTGCCAGCATTTCCAAGCATTCTGCCAGCATTTCCTGCTGCTCTATTACATTGACTACTTACCCTTAGATCCTCTGAAATAATAACCCCTAAATCCCTTTCCTCAGATGTTGAGGTTAGGACTGTATCAAATATTCTATATTCAGCCCTTGGGTTTTTACGTCCCAGGTGCATTATCTTGCACTTATCCACATTAAAACTCAATTGCCACAACTCCGACCATTTTTTTAGTTTACCTAAATCATTTGTCATTTGGCTGATCCCTCCAGGAACGTCAACCCTGTTGCAAATCTTTGTGTCATCAGCAAAAAGACATACTTTTCCATTAATACCTTCTGCAATATCATTAATAAAAATATTAAAGAGAATGGGTCCAAGTACTGACCCCTGAGGTACCCCACTGGTAACAAGACCTTGTGCCGAATAAACTCCATTTACCACAACCCTCTGTTGTCTGTCACTCAGCCACTGCCTAATCCAGTCAACAATATTGGAATCCAAGCTCAAAGATTGCAATTTATTGATAAGCCTTCTATGCGGAACAGTATCAAAAGCCTTACTGAAATCTAAATAAGTATTTTGTGCTTTGGTGAACAAAAATCTCAAAATTAACATTGCTGTACGGAATTGTTACTTGCTTCATGGCGGCGGCCATCTTTTAATACATCACACTCAGCTACTCGCAGCATCTCCTCAGGTCGCTGCAAGTGCTAAATTAGTGGCTGAGTGGCTGAACGGCGTTCAATGGCAAGTTGCTAATTTAGCACTTGCAGCGGCTGAGGTATTGAACGAGCCTCAGGTTTCCTATAACAGCAACTGGCTGCGTCACTAGTCAGTCTCAACTGGCAGACACAATGGACGACCAACTGTCAACAGCCAACTGCCAAAAGAAAGACCCAACTCCCCCCCCCACATTGGCAGCCAGCACAACTACACCACAGATACAATCCCACAGTCACACACACACTGATACAATCCCACAGACACACACGCACTGATACAATCCCACAGACACACACGCACTGATACAATCCCACAGACACACACGCACTGATACAATCCCACAGACGCACACACTGATACAATCCCACAGACACACGCACCGATACAATCCCAGTCACACGCACCGATACAATCCCAGTCACACGCACAGATACAATCCCAGTCACACACACTGATACAATCCCACAGACACACACGCACTGATACAATCCCACAGACACACACGCACTGATACAATCCCACAGACACACACGCACTGATACAATCCCCCAGTCACACACACTGATACAATCCCACAGACACACACGCACTGATACAATCCCACAGACACACACACACACTGATATAATCCCACAGTCACACACACTGATACAATCCCACAGACACACACACCGATACAATCCCAGTCACACACACCGATACAATCCCACAGACACACACGCACCCTGATACAATCAATGTTTTGTACTGTGACCCCGTGTCCTCTGTAATGTGACCCCGTGTCCTCTAATGGGCCCCCTATGTCCTCTGTAATGTGCCCCCTGTTCCCTGTAATGTGACCCCGTGTCCTCTGTAATGTGACCCTGTGTTCCCTGTAATGTGCCCCCCTGTTCCCTGTAATGTGCCCCCCTGTTCCCTGTAATGTGACCCCGTGTCCTCTGTAATGTGACCCCCTGTTCCCTGTAATGTGCCCCCCTGTTCCCTGTAATGTGACCCCCTGTTCCCTGTAATGTGACCCCGTGTTCCCTGTAATGACCCCGTGTTCCCTGTAATGACCCCGTGTTCCCTGTAATGTGACCCCGTGTTCCCTGTAATGTGACCCCGTGTTCCCTGTAATGTGACCCCGTGTCCTCTGTAATGTGACCCCCTGTTCCCTGTAATGTGCCCCCCTGTTCCCTGTAATGTGCCCCCCTGTTCCCTGTAATGTGCCCCCTGTTCCCTGTAATGTGCCCCCCTGTTCCCTGTAAAGTGACCCCGTGTTCCCTGTAATGTGACCCCGTGTCCTCTGTAATGTGACCCCGTGTTCCCTGTAATGTGCCCCCCTGTTCCCTGTAATGGGCCCCCTATGTCCTCTGTAATGTGCCCCCTGTTCCCTGTAATGTGACCCCGTGTCCTCTGTAATGTGACCCCGTGTTCCCTGTAATGTGCCCCCCTGTTCCCTGTAATGTGCCCCCCTGTTCCCTGTAATGTGACCCCGTGTCCTCTGTAATGTGACCCCCTGTTCCCTGTAATGTGCCCCCCCTGTTGTTCCCTGTAATGTGACCCCGTGTTCCCTGTAATGTGACCCCGTGTTCCCTGTAATGGTGCCCGTGTCCTCTGTAATGTGCCCCCTCGTTCCCTGTAATGTGCCCCCGTGTTCCCTGTAATGTGACCCCGTTTCCCTGTAATGTGACCCCGTGTTCCCTGTAATGTGACCCCGTGTTCCCTGTAATGTGACCCCGTGTTCTCTGTAATGTGACCCCGTGTTCCCTAATGTGCCCCCCTGTTCCCTGTAATGTGACCCCGTGTTCCCTGTAATGTGACCCCGTGTTCCCTGTAATGTCCCCCCTGTTCCCTGTAATGTGCCCCCCTGTTCCTGTAATGTGACCCCCTGTTCCCTGTAATGTGCCCCCCTGTTCCCTGTAATGTGACCCCCTGTTCCTGTAATGTGCCCCCTGTTCCCTGTAATGTGACCCCGTGTTCCCTGTAATGTGACCCCGTGTTCCCTGTAATGTGCCCCCTGTTCCCTGTAATGTGACCCCTGTTCCCTGTAATGTGACCCCCTGTTCCCTGTAATGTGACCCCCTGTTCCTGTAATGTGACCCCCTGTTCCCTGTAATGTGACCCCGTGTTCCCTGTAATGTGACCCCGTGTTCCCTGTAATGTGACCCCCTGTTCCCTGTAATGTGACCCCCTGTTCCCTGTAATGTGACCCCGTGTTCCCTGTAATGTGACCCCGTGTTCCCTGTAATGTGACCCCGTGTTCCCTGTAATGTGACCCCCTGTTCCCTGTAATGTGCCCCCCTGTTCCCTGTAATGTGACCCCGTGTTCCCTGTAATGTTGAAGTGGAAATAGGCTGGAAGACGGCCGCCATTGTACACAGGCGGCCATCTTGTTCAGAATATTGGTTCACTTGTATATAACTAGACAGGTTTGTAGCTGAGACTAGAATGAGGTATACGTAGAAACTTAGGAATGCGTTTAGATTAGCAGAAAAGCAATTAAAGCTTTATGAAAGATCTCTGTCTGTTCCTGGCACGGAGGAGAAAAGCGACTCAAGGTCGTTGGGGCCTGCAGAGGAACAAAGAAAATATAGAGAACAGACCAGGCCCCAGGCCATCTGAATAAATATAGCCGATAGGGAGGGAGGCACTGCTCTGAGAAAGACCGCACAACAAATCACAGACTGTCAAACTAACGAGAAGTGTATCAATTTATAGTTATATGTGGAATGTTCTTTGTGTTCGAGTTAATGATGGGAGGTATTAACCCACGTGGGGTGGAATAAAGTGTCATAGGGAGGTGGGCTAACTGGGATGTACCTAATGTATTTTTGTGTATAAGATCCCTTGCACGGGTGAAAGGGGGGCTCACTCTTTGCGATTCAATCCTGTGTGAGCACTTGTGTGACGACACAATAAACTCTTGCCTTTCCTGAAGAGACTCGTGTTTGGACAATCCTTGCTTGTGTCTGGTCCGGCGCCGTTCTGAAAGTGAACCTGTTTTTGTCCGCCTACATTTCTGGGGACTCGATAGCCGGGATAACGGGCCTTTTGCCAAGACACAGGCAACGGCTGCTGAACACAGTGCGGCGATATTGACTGCAGGTGCACGAGAATCCCGATGGTGGGGGCGTCCGTTGAAGGTGAGCTGACATCTGCAGGCGCCAAGCAGGATTTCCTGTTCAGTGGACCTCGTCTCGTCCCGAACGGACCCCCCTGACCCGGGAAAACTGGGACACCAACGAGTCTGAGGAAACAGCAAGCAGCGCCGGCGATAGGTAACGTGTCTTCTATGTTTTGTATGTCTAAAGGAGATACCGGTATCTAAGGAAACGTCCGACTGAGATAGACGGATAAGAGGATGCGATGGCCACCATCCTATTGGCATATCTAGCCCGCCGCTGATAGCACTGACATTGCTGAGGAGCCAGAGTGGCTAGCGGGTGTCTGGATTCGGGGGAATTGAATGCCAATCAAAGGGTAGTTCTGTAAGAGAGGGAGAAGGTAGCCACGTGGAGTTGCATAGTTCAGTGTTTGTAAATAGAGCTTCGCCACGTGGGTAAAAGGGAAAGGAGGAGGGATTTTCTGTGACTGGGCTGAGAGCCTGAGTCAGTGCTAGTGTGTACGCCGTGTAGTGAAAAGGGCTCATAGTGGAGCCAGCGGTAGCTGCAGAGATAGTGGTGCTGAGTGGGTAGATTATCCATAAAGCAGATTGGAATTGCAGATGGAAGTATAGATAAGGAACGGGGTGCACATAGTCACAAGCAGTCAAGAGTTAGAGTTCAAATTACGGGGTATAAGGAGCCACAGAAGAGGGAATGAGCCCTCGGCTAATGGAAAGAGTTGAAGTGCTTTATGTTCTGTTATGTGATGAAAGCATCTGATACGGTATGTGTTTTGAATGAATTGACTCGAGTGCTGTGAGTGAACGTGCGCCTACTCGCTCCGCGAGGAAGCAAATACGAGATTTGACCCCGGACGTACGGTTCCGGCTCAGGCGACTGCAGACGGCTACTGAAGGGGGAAGCGCCTGTAGATACGAAGGAATTGTTGACTGAAGTATCAGACTGTAGATTTTAACTGTTGTTGAAATAATATATATGTATTGCAAAGAGTACTGTTTTCAAGAGTAATAATGGGTAACGGGTCATCTAAGCCCAAGAAGGTGAAGGAGGGTGAGACGCCCCTAGAATATATGGTGTAGAATTAAAAAAAAAAAAAAGAGAAATTAAAAGTAATGTGTACAGTTGTGTGGCCGTTATTAGTCCCAGGATGGCCAGAGCAGGGGTCAATGGACCCGGAGTTGGTACCGAAGGTACACTCCCAAGTTACAGAGCAGTACGGATATCCTGAACAATACCCGTATATAGATATATGGAGATATTGTATTAAAAAAACAAGAGTCATTTTATAATGATAGCGGGGAGGAATAAGAAACAGGACCCCCAAAATAAGAGAGAGAGAGAGGTGTTAGTAGAACAACTGGAAGAAAATAAATGTTTTACCCCCGTCCTATCTATTATGTTATGGGGCAGCTAGGGAAGCTCTGAATGCCGCGGTTGCGCGGGCGGAGAGGGGGGGCGGGCAGCTGCTGTGTCTCGGTCAGCTCCCTCTGCTCCGTCCTGTGTGACTGAGGAAGAAGAGCAGGACGCCGCGAATGGAGGAGATAGAGAAGCTCCACCAGAAAAGATTGAGATGCCCGATGGGAGTATATATAAATTAATTAATATTTTACGGAGTAGGATGATTGCGGTGCTGTATGGTTTGTGTGTGTGATTCGGACTGATTTTGTCCGATTGTGTTTATAATTGATTATTAAATTGTTCAATTAAAAGTAAGAATGACTGAGAGGTGAACTTCGTCCCTGGTGTATAGGCCCCCTCCTTTCTGACAGACTGTTTGAAAGGAGGAAGGGAGGGAGTCAGTAAAACTGCAGTAGTTATGCCAAGGGAGGATGTTTTTCTTTGCTCTCTGATAGCTAACCCTTTGTGTATCTGTGCAGCGTACTATGCTTAGCTAATTTTAGTGTAGGTTACAATAGAATATTTGTCTGAAGTCTGTTGAGTGCAAGATATATGTTTATATTTTGTGTTGATATTATTCCGAAAGTTTTAGTTTTGTCCAGAGCTCAAATTAATATTAAAAGAAAACTAATTCGAGAAATAATTAAAGTAATTTTTCTTTAACTGTTTTTAAAAGGTATGTTTTTGTTTGATTTTTGATGGAATGATTTATTTTTATTTATTGTTTTTTTCGATGTGGTATTAAGAGTCTGTTTTGGGCTACGGGAAAATATCTCTGAGAATATTGTTTACACAATGTGTATATGTATACATGTATGTGTATATGTATATGCCCGAATGTCCCATCCAGCTCCTGGGGCGGGATATCCTTTGCAAATTGCAAGCCCAAATTATGTTTTTTTTTCCCGGGGGTCACGCTCAATTAGACCTGCCGGAGGATAACAGTTTCGCCCGCACAACCCCCAACCTGTGAAAATCGCAGCAGTTATGTCAAAGGAGGAAGAATGGCGCACGGCACCTACTCTGTCTGCCACGCCGGATCCGCACGCACTACTCCTTGGAATTCCTGAGGTGGGGGGGGAAGAAAACCCGCCCAGATTAGTTGAATTAAAGCCCGGCGCAACACCGGTGGCTCTAAGACAATATTATATCCCACAGAAAGCCAAGCAGAATATACAGATATATTTACAGAGATTTAAAGATCACGGAATATTAAAATTCTGCGTGTCACCATGGAACACACCCCTACTGCCAGTCCTGAAAGAAGGGACACAAGAGTATTGCCCTGTCCAAGATTTACGAGCTGTCAACGAGGCCACAGTCGGCGAGACAAAGTAGTGTTACTACAATATGTTGATGATTAATTACACTGGCTTCCCCTACAGGAAAAAAGACTGTTTATCCGCCATAAAAGCTTTGCTATATCTGCTAAGCCAAGCAAATTACAGAGTAAAAAAAAAAAAAAAAAACCACAAATATATAAACAGAGTGTAAAATACCTGGGATTCCAGTTAACAGGTACCAAATGTGCACTGGGGGCAGAAAGAAAAGAAGCGGTGTGCCGCATACCCCAACCAAAGACCAGGAGACAAGTCCGTGAGTTCCTGGGAGCTGCAGGCTTCTGCCGCCTGTGGATCCCCAACTTCGCAGATATTGCCAAGCCGCTTCATCAAGCCACCAAGGGGGGAGAACTAGACCCCTTTCATTGAGAAGAAGAGCAAACAGCAGCGTTCCTGAAATTAAAACTTTGCTGATGGAAGCTCCTGCACTGGGCCTGCCGATCACAGCAAGCCTTTCCAGCTGTTCGTACATGAATATAATCAAACAGCGACAGGAGTATTGGTCCAGACCTTTGGCTCATGGCTGAGGCCTGTGGCCTACCTCTCCAAGCAACTCGACCCTGTGGCCTGCGGCCTACCCCCATGCCTGAAAGCAGTGGCCGCCACTGCAATGCTGATAGCAGAAGCAGACAAGCTGACCCTTGGACAAGTTCTTCATGTCAAGGTGCCCCACGCTGTCAAGGCTCTGCTGGATGTGAAAGGAGGTTACTGGTTCAGCAACAGCCGGATGACAAAGTACCAAGCCATGATGTGTGAAAATCCACGGGTTCATTTGGACCTCATCGCTACCTTAGGCTAGGGTCAGACTGAGGCAGTGCGAACGCGCGTGCAGCCGCACTTAATCACGGCCGCACTAGCAGCAGATGCCGGGCAATGACGGCCAATATACGAAGTACGGTCGCACAAAAGTCCGGCTGCGCAACGCAAGTGGAAAATGAACGCATTTTTTCGAGAACGTGAAACCGCAGGTACTGACGTACAGAGTGCGCTGCGTCCGCTAGCGGCGTGTGTGCGTGATTAGGAGACGTCAGACGCTGCTAATGTCCGGCCAACATAACGTCCAGACACAAAAAGTGTTTTATTGATGATCCGTACAAAATCACGGACGAAAATGCGCATAGTATGACCACTATCACGTATTCTGTGAAAAAATGCGTCCATTCGTTCGAACGCACTTTTTCACAGACAACATAAAAATGCGTTCGTCTGACCCTAGCCTTAAACCCTGCTATTTTACTGCCTGACTGCGAAGAGGATCCAGATCATGAATGCCTCCAAGTCATGGAAGAAGTGTTCAGTAGCAGGCCGGATTTGAAAGACGTGCCCCTAGACAAATACGATCTACAGCTATTCACTGATGGTAGCAGCTACATGGATGATGGGAAGAAAGTCTCCGGCTATGCAGTAGTCTCAACAGAAGAAGTTATCGAAGCAAAGCCACTGCCAGGCCATACATCTGCACAATTGGCCGAAATAACAGCTTTAACCAGAGCCCTTGAAATCTCTGAAGGCAAAAGAGTAAATATCTACACGGATTCCAAGTACGCCTTCATGACAGTCCATGCACATGGTGCACTCTACAAAGAGAGAGGCCTACTTACGTCTTCAGGACAACAAATCAAATATGCGGCTGAAATCGCGGCCCTCCTGGAAGCGGTATGGAAACCAAATGCTGTCAGCATCATGCACTGCCGTGGTCACCAAAAAAAGGCCATGACGAAATTCCAAAAGGTAACAGACGCGCGGACCAGGCCGCAGAAGCAGCTGCAAAACAGCCACCGCCAACAGAAGATCAAGCTAAAGTACTGATCTGCAAGCAAGAACCTCAACCTTCCATGCCAAATTACGAGTTCTATATGAATTTGAGACAGTTTGAACCCCACGGCGAGTTCATTGAAATAATACTGCACAAATGGCAAAATGATTATGAACTATTAGAACTCAACCATGATTATATCCAGTGGCTTTTCCCAACTCGGACACAAGGCCGAAATTTGTACTCTACTCCCCTAAATCCGCAAGAGACACGCCTAATGGTTAACACCTCAGAAGTTCAGCAAAGACTACGCAGAGTCTACCAAATGATGCTGAAATTCTTCGGCGTAAAAATAGTGGGGGAGGAGGAAGACAAAGAAACAAGGAGATCCTTATCAAGAACAGACTGCCAAGAATGAAGAAAAGTGCAATGAACTTTTTTATACCAGCAGTAAGAGATTCACAAGACAGACTTTGTTATTTTGAGAACAGGCCAATCGGGCTATCCCCAATGGCATTATTACAAATAGACTTTACAGTGCTGCCACCCTGCAAAGGATACAAATATTTACTAGTGATGGTGTGCACTTTGACAGGATGGGTGGAAGCCTTCCCAACAAGAACTGAAAAGATGACAGAAGTGGTAAAGAGCCTGATGAAAGAAATAATACCACGTTACGGACTTCCACTCGAAATAGGGTCGGACAATGGCCCTGCATTTATCCAGAACTGTTTGCAACAACTTGCCCGGCTACTGGGCATCACCTGGAAGCTACATACCGCCTACAGGCCCCAAAGTTCGGGAAAAGTTGAAAGAATGAACCGTACCCTAAAGACTTTGATGTCCAAACTGTGCCAAGAGACGTCACTAGGCTGGTTGGACTTGCTGCCGATAGTCCTTTTGCACATTAGGTGCAGACCAACCCCCCCAATTGAAGCTAAGTCCGTACGAACTTATGTTTGGACGGCCAACCCCTCTAATTAATGGACTAAGGGGGGACCTTCGGGCATTGGGAGAAACTAAACTAAATGATCAGGTAGTAATGCTGGGTAAATCAATGCAGAAATTAAATATTTGGGTGGGGGATAATATACCGCATTTTCTGTATCCTTCATTGTATAAGTATTGTCCGGGTGACTCAGTATGGGTAAAAGAGTGGAAAAATGATCCACTGGGTCCAAAATGGAGAGGTCCTTATCTTGTCCTGTTATCAACCCCTACAGCAGTAAAGACCACAGCCATGAGCACCTAAATGATCCTAACCCAGATAATACAGAGGATCAACAAGTGGGTGTTTTGATGGGCACAGGTCCTGACCACCTGCCAACGGGGGATAACCACAGGGTGCTTTTTAGGGGCTCGGCCCCCACCCTTGATCGTCCAGAAATGTTCTTCACTTTTGAAATTCCGGTGGAGAGGGATTGGGGTTATAGGACTGTGAAAAGAATTGCCCAAGGAATTCTGACACTAGGGGCATTTGTGGTGCTGATTTTATATCTTGCTAATCTGATTTATGGACTCTCACGTGGAGCATGCCCCAATTGTACAAGCACCGCTGGGAAAGTGGATATTTCCCATATCTGGAATGGTACGCACCCGGTGATGGAGAACCGTACCATGTGGAGACAAAAACGAGAAGTATCATCCGAGACATTGCCAAGAGGACATTTACTTGTGCAATTCAAATATGACTATGCTAAAAAGTCTGGGCAAACCGCATGCTGGGTGTGTAGTAGACTGCACCCAGAGACAATTTATATACCATTTGTCTCTGTTCCAATGAATTTGAGTATGTTTGTATCAGGGAATGTCACAATACATGCTGTCGACGCACCAAGGGTAAAGACAGAATCAGTCAGTCCCGGGTACCCCATAATAGGACCAGTGTATCCACCAGAATGGTGTTTTCAACTAGGACCAGACAAAGAAATAGATAACGAGGGTGGGTTATGTAACTCAAGTCAGTTCAACTGGACATCATACATTTACATATTCAAGACAGGACAAAAGGCGAATTATTTATATATATACGATGCAGGCAATTCACTAGAGGCCAAGAGGCGGTGATTGGGAATGTGACCAATGGAGGCAGGGTGCAGTGGATATGATGAGACGGCTGAGACACCTTGCGATAGAGATATCAAAGGGAACACTACATTCATCACCATTTATAGTGAAAGGAGGGTACCAGGTGTGCTGTGAAAGGGTGTGTTACACATGGGTACACAACAATAACGGGAATGTGTTATTTGGCTAAGCTGGTCCCAATCCAGAGACTAAGGGAGAAGACACAAACAAAGACACAGAACTACACCCTAGGTACCACTGGTGTTTGAAAGACCGAAGAGAGAATTGTTTGCGAAGATGGATCGAATATGGGCATGGTTGCCAGCATGGACTGGATGGGGGAGGAGAGATGATGAGGAGATTGAATAGCTATGTCAATCTGATGGATGAGATTCTGAATAGGACCAGTATGGATATCCAGCTGCTGAATCTGGAAATGCGTGAGTTACGAAAGGTGCAGATGATACATGATATGGCGCTTGAGCAGATCAGTGCGGCCTTGACTGGATTGTGTGAAATGAACAATGGCACTATGAATGTTGCACCTCATCAGAAACACTTACACATGAAGTCCCAGATTATTACCAGGTAATCTCCAAGATCACCAAGAGAAGTAGACCCAGTTGAGGGTATAGCCAGAGGATTGTGCTGTCACGGAAGGGACATAGGGGCTCTGCGCAGCGAGACCCAGGACTCAAACCCAAGACATTTTTAAAAGGACCTTGTGTTCCTTTGAACGTTTGCAGTGTGCGTTTCAATGTATGAACAGTTTATTTTCCTTGCTAGATGTGGTTTTACTTGATGTGCTGTATTAAGATGTACCCTGTGTGATTTTAAATATACTTTACATCGTTTGGTTTTAGTTTAAATTTAGTTTAGTGAAATGACATAGCTTTGGTTTTAAAATACTATATTCCTGTAGGTAAATGTGTCTTTGTGTATACAGTAAACAAGCTTTGCTGTTGTGTAAATTATGCGTCAGGGATTTTCCCCATTATCTAAGTACATGTTTAATTTAAGGGATCTCTGATAGTGTGTGTTTAATCTGATGTGCTGGAACAATAGATGTAGAAATGTTATGTGGACTGAAGGCTAAGAGAATGTGAAGAATGTTGATTGTAAATAACTGCCATACCTCATTGTATGGGTAGGCTCCTAATTAGTATGGGTATGCAAATTATGACTGCTATACTTCAGCATAAATAGTGGCGTTGTTTCATTAAAGAGTTCAGTTCATCTGAGTGTTTGAAACATACAGCTCTGCCTGGTGTTTTCATTTCACGTCGGCTACATATCACCACCACCCAGGAACGGGTCCCTCTAACTTTGCGGCAGAACCTCGATTCGCCGCGCCGTTGCGCCACCTATTTTGGGATACCGCAACCACCCAGAATTGGGACCTCGACTCAGCACCGTGCCAGCATCGTCAAGGAGACTCTACTGAACCGCGGTTCGCCACGCAGACCGTCTCCAGCCTTTCAATGGTCAGTAGATCCGCTGCTCGAGACGCCGAGTGCCGTGCCACTCGGTAGTCGGGCGGATTTCCACCGTGGGTGCCCCATCTACTCTCCAGATCTACACCGCCACGTAGGCTTCTACCCAAGCCGCTCGAGACGCCGGGTGCCGTGCCACTCGGTAGTCGGGCTTGGCAACACCAACGAGGGGGTCAGATAGAGCCGGACCGCAGGCGGATACTCCATTCCGTCATACTGGTGGCAGCGGTGGGATCGCTCTCTGCCGGCCCCTAGGAGACATACGCCATGGCGGTGTACACCCACTACGACAGGGACACCCTGCGTGGGATGTTGGAGAACCGGGGGGGAACGCCGGGTAACAAGAAGAGAAAGACCCTGATCAAGGAACTGACCAGGATGGATCAGGACGAGGCGATGATGCCCGTCCCCAGCCCTGTCCAGGCGGAGGTGGAGGAAGATGCTGGCCTCAGAGAGTTGCGGCGTCGGATTGCCCTGCTCGGTGATGCCCCGGCGGAGGGGGCAGATACGAGGTGATACGGAAGTTCTACCGGGAAGTTGAGCAGGAGAAGGAACGCCAGCACCAGTTGCGGTTGGCAGAGCTCCGCGGAGCAGAGACTGAATACAGTAACCCCGAACCCTACCCCGTGGAACCCTGGGTCGAGGCTCACAGCTCGACTGGAGCTTCACCTTGGGAGTCTGCAACCCCCAGTGATTGCCCTTGCGGGACTCTCAGCTCGCCTGGAGCCTGTACTAAGGACGTCACTCATCCCCGCGACCTCGGATGGAGACTCACAGCTCGCCTGGAGCTGCATCTGAGGACGCCACATTCCCCGTTGAGGAGCGGTGCTCCTGTGCTGGCACCTTCGCCGACATGAAGGTCGTGTTGGCAAGAAGGCTGCAGGAGGGCCTGGAGCGGGACCAGAGGTCCACAGAGGAACTGTGGTACGAGGCCCTGGACCATGAGCGGGACTGCCATGGTGTGTACATTCCTTCCGACGCTGTCGTCCATTGGGTGCAGTACGATGTGCGAGCAGCGTTCCTGCAAGGTCGGGCCCCAGAGGAGTGGGAGGCCGAGCTCCGGAGTCTGGTGCAACAGGAGATCGCACTGGACGCCGCGTACCGCGCGCTCCGGTGGCTAACCGCCCCTCCGACCGTGCGCCCTATTGAAGGCAGTTCCACTGCAGGGCCTCGCTACGGAGGCACGGGGCTGCTCTACGAGGGCATGGCCGCCGACCCCGAGTTTGGAGAGGAGACAGAGGAACGGATGGAAGACATCCTGGAGCGACGGGAACTGGAGATTCCGTCAGACAGCAGGGACTCGGTGTTTGAGGAGCTGGAGTCCCTAGCCGAGCGAGAGTGGGAGCTCGAGGTGGCTTACCGAAAACTGTTGGACGGCGTTCCGCAGTCGAGCCTGAGCTCCCCGTGGTGGGACGGGTCGGCGGAGGAAGTCGACAGTCCCCAGGTTTGGGACCTATGGGAGGCCGAGGCGGACCCATGGGTGCCCGTGGGGGTTCCGGCAGAGGAAGTTACCCCTTCACCCCGCAAGAGGACAGGGTGGCTGAGGCCACGGGTCCAGTGGGGGAGGAGACGGATGGTCTCCCCGGGATGGGTTGTGCGCAACCATTGTTTGCCCCGGGGGGTGAAGTGACCATCCTTCCCCAAGGAGATCTTCAACCAGCGGAAGAGCTGGCTACGGGGCAGAGTGCCGCTGGCCTCTGCCCACTGCTTACAGTCCGCCAGGAGAAGCAGACAGATGGTTCCCCCGGGATGGGTTGTGCGCAACCATTGTTTGCCCCGGGGGTGAAGTGACCATCCTTCCCCAAGGAGATCTCCAACCAGCGGAAGAGCTGGCTACGGGGCAGAGTGTCGCTGGCCTCTGCCCACTGCTTACAGTCTGCCAGGAGGAGCAGACAGATGGTTCCCTCGGGATGGGTTGTGCGCAACCATTGATTGCCCCGGGGGGGGAAGAAACCATCCTCCCGCAAGGAGATCCTCACCCAGCTGAAGAGCTGGCCACGGGGCAGAGCGCCGCTGGCCTCTGCCACTACCCACGGTCTGCCAGGTGGAGCAGACAGATGGTCCCTCCGGGCTGGGTTGTGCGCAACCGCTGATGGCCCGGGGGGAAAGAAACCATCCTCCGCAAGGAGATCCCCACCCAGCGGAAGAGCTGACGCCAGGGCAGAGCGCCGCTGGCCTCTGCCCGTTTCTCCAACTTGCCCCGCGGGCAGAGCGAGGATGACCCCGTGCAACTGCTGTTGCATCCATTTGTCCCCTTCGTCGGCTGCAGGGAAGAGCAGCCAGGTTGGGCTCTATTTGCTCCTCCGGTTGCCGTGTCCGTACTTGGCCATCCAGCCGAAGAGCTGGCCACGGGGCAGAGTGCCGCTGGCCTCTGCCCATCTCCACCCTCTGCCCCGAGGAGCAGAAAGGGGATACCCTCGCGCTGCTGATCCCGCAGCCCTTGACCCCATCTAACCCCCTGGACTTTGTTCCGGTACCACCTCCCCAGCAGAAGAGCTGGCAACGGGGCAGAGTGCATCTGGCTCTGTCCACCCTCCGTCGTCTGCCCTGAGGAACAGCAGAATTTACCCGAGCTGCTTAGCCCGCAGCCGTTGACCCCATCTGACCCCCTGGACGTTGTTCCTGTGCCCACTCCCCAGCAGAAGAGCTGGCAACGGGAGAGAGGGCCGCTGGCCTCTGCCCATCTCCACAACCCTTTGGCCCGGAGGCCCCATGCAGCCACTGTTTTCCCCAACGGCTGACCAGGACACTCGGGGCGCGTGCACTTGGCACCCGTTTTTTCCCGGGTGCACGGTACCACTGGAAACGGCACAGGTGGTACCTCTCCCCAACCACGGGACACTTATTCTGGAGGGGGTACCCCGAAGGACTTACAACCTGCCAGGCACGGCCGCGAGCACCACTGGAGAAGCCTGGCGGCTCGCCTCTTGCCCACGGACTATGGGCCGCAGAGACTGCACCGACTCCCCCTATACGACCCGTGTGGGTCCAACCGGGCTCGTCGGACTTTGGAAAGGGGGAGGAGTGTCACGGAAGGGACATAGGGGCTCTGCGCAGCGAGACCCAGGACTCAAACCCAAGACATTTTTAAAAGGACCTTGTGTTCCTTTGAACGTTTGCAGTGTGCGTTTCAATGTATGAACAGTTTATTTTCCTTGCTAGATGTGGTTTTACTTGATGTGCTGTATTAAGATGTACCCTGTGTGATTTTAAATATACTTTACATCGTTTGGTTTTAGTTTAATTTAGTTTAGTGAAATGACATAGCTTTGGTTTTAAAATACTATATTCCTGTAGGTAAATGTGTCTTTGTGTATACAGTAAACAAGCTTTGCTGTTGTGTAAATTATGCGTCAGGGATTTTCCCCATTATCTAAGTACATGTTTAATTTAAGGGATCTCTGATAGTGTGTGTTTAATCTGATGTGCTGGAACAATAGATGTAGAAATGTTATGTGGACTGAAGGCTAAGAGAATGTGAAGAATGTTGATTGTAAATAACTGCCATACCTCATTGTATGGGTAGGCTCCTAATTAGTATGGGTATGCAAATTATGACTGCTATACTTCAGCATAAATAGTGGCGTTGTTTCATTAAAGAGTTCAGTTCATCTGAGTGTTTGAAACATACAGCTCTGCCTGGTGTTTTCATTTCACGTCGGCTACATATCACCACCCAGGAACGGGTCCCTCTAACTTTGCGGCAGAACCTCGATTCGCCGCGCCGTTGCGCCACCTATTTTGGGATACCGCAACCACCCAGAATTGGGACCTCGACTCAGCACCGTGCCAGCATCGTCAAGGAGACTCTACTGAACCGCGATTCGCCACGCAGACCGTCTCCAGCCTTTCAATGGTCAGTAGATCCGCTGCTCGAGACGCCGAGTGCCGTGCCACTCGGTAGTCGGGCGGATTTCCACCGTGGGTGCCCCATCTACTCTCCAGATCTACACCGCCACGTAGGCTTCTACCCAAGCCGCTTGAGACGCCGGGTGCCGTGCCACTCGGTAGTCGGGCTTGGCAACACCAACGAGGGGGTCAGATAGAGCCGGACCGCAGGCGGATACTCCATTCCGTCATATGCCGAAGGCTGGAATCCGCTCCGTGGTTTGGAGATGGGAGAATGGTTTGGGTCCATCTTGAGATTTATCTCAGGATTTGGATCATGATACTTATGATAGTGGTGATCTTGATCAAAGGGTAACTGATATACCGCATAGGGCTATGTTTATGGCCACTGTGCAAAACAGCACTGACATCTACACAAACACAGAAGATACCACTGATAATTCACAGGGAATGTTCCCAGTGAACGGAGAGCCCCCCCAGTATGCAGAGTTTAGAATAGTGGAGTGTAATGGCTACAAGTGCCAGGAAAAGATACTGACACTTGAGCCAAGGGGGAAATGAAGTGGAAAAGGCTGGAAGACGGCCGCCATTGTACACAGGCGGCCATCTTGTTCAGAATATTGGTTCACTTGTATATAACTAGACAGGTTTGTAGCTGAGACTAGAATGAGGTATACGTAGAATTTAGGAATGCGTTTAGATTAGCAGAAAGAATTAAAGCTTTATTATGAAAGATCTCTGTCTGTTCCTGGCACGGAGGAGAAAAGCGACTCAAGGTCGTTGGGGCCCGCAGAGGAACAAAGAAAATATAGAGAACAGACCAGGCCCCAGGCCATCTGAATAAATATAGCCGATAGGGAGGGAGGCACTGCTCTGAGAAAGACCGCACAACAAATCACAGACTGTCAAACTAACGAGAAGTGTATCAATTTATAGTTATATGTGGAATGTTCTTTGTGTTCGAGTTAATGATGGGAGGTATTAACCCACGTGGGGTGGAATAAAGTGTCATAGGGAGGTGGGCTAACTGGGATGTACCTAATTATGTATTTTTGTGTATAAGATCCCTTGCACGGGTGAAAGGGGGGCTCACTCTTTGCGATTCAATCCTGTGTGAGCACTTGTGTGACGACACAATTAAACTCTTGCCTTTCCTGAAGAGACTCGTGTTTGGACAATCCTTGCTTGTGTCTGGTCCGGCGCCGTTCTGAAAGTGAACCTGTTTTTGTCCGCCTACAATGTGACCCCCTGTTCCCTGTAATGTGACCCCCTGTTCCCTGTAATGTGCCCCCCTGTTCCCTGTAATGTGACCCCGTGTTCCCTGTAATGTGACCCCCTGTTCCCTGTAATGTGCCCCCCTGTTCCCTGTAATGTGACCCCGTGTTCCCTGTAATGTGCCCCCCTGTTCCCTGTAATGTGACCCCCTGTTCCCTGTAATGTGCCCCCTGTTCCCTGTTAATGTGCCCCCTGTTCCCTGTAATGTGACCCGTGTTCCCTGTAATGTGACCCCCCTGTTCCTGTAATGTGCCCCCTGTTCCCTGTAATGTGACCCGTGTTCCTGTAATGTGACCCCCTGTTCCCTGTAATGTGCCCCCCTGTTCCCTGTAATGTGACCCCCTGTTCCCTGTAATGTGACCCCCTGTTCCCTGTAATGTGACCCCGTGTTCCCTGTAATGTGCCCCCCTGTTCCCTGTAATGTGCCCCCCTGTTCCCTGTAATGTGACCCCGTGTTCCCTGTAATGTGACCCCCTGTTCCCTGTAATGTGCCCCCCTGTTCCCTGTAATGTGACCCCCTGTTCCCTGTAATGACCCCCCCCCTGTTTTCTGTAACAATTCACCGACTACCGCTTTTGCTCCCTATTCTGATTCTCACAATGGTATATCCCTGCATCCCCCCCCCCTTCTCACTGGTATATCCCCTCCTCTTTCCCTCTGCGCAGCTCACAGTCTCTATGGTCACATGGTACAACCCACACGCAGGTTTCGCCGTGTAAACCACATCTCCCGTCATCCTCTGGGAGCGTGGCGCAACAGGAAGCTGTTTATTGTGCCGGAAGTCGCAGGTTTCAGTTCCGGGCGACGGCGACTGGCAGTGCTTGCTGGCTGTTTGTGGGTGTTTTGTTACGGTAATGGCTCCGGCGTTTCACACGGGGGGGGGGATGGCTGTGTATTTGGGGGTCACCGCTGTCTGGCCTCTTCATCCCGAGCTGGAGAGGAGGATCCTGTGACACAGAGGAAGGGAAGCCATTACTCTCTGAGTGTGTGGCCTCGCTCTCTCCTCTGGGGGAGGGGGTTTGTGTTCTGAGGGGGAGTCGCCCTCTCAAGCTCCATGTCCTGTGTTCAGGGGGGGGGGTTGCATCCTAGCACTGTATTCTGGGTCGGGAGAGTCAGACCCTGTGTTGGGGGGGGGGGGTTGCATCCTTGCAGTGTATTCTGGGGGGGGGGTCAGACCCTGTGTTCGGGGGGGGTGCATCCTTGCAGTGTATTCTGGGTCAGGAGAGAGGTAGTCACACCCTGTGTTGGGGGGGTTGCATCCTTGCACTGTATTCTGGGTCGGGGGAGTCACACCCTGTGTTGGGGGGGTTGCATCCTTGCACTGTATTCTGGGTCGGGGAGTCACACCCTGTGTTGGGGGGGGTTGCATCCTTGCACTGTATTCTGGGTCGGGGGAGTCACACCCTGTGTTGGGGGGGGGTTGCATCCTGCACTGTATTCTGGGTCGGGGGAGTCACACCCTGTGTTTGGGGGGGGGGGGGTTGCATCCTTGCACTGTATTCTGGGTCGGGGGAGAGGTAGTCACACCCTGTGTTGGGGGGGGGTTGCATCCTTGTACTGTATTCTGGGTCGGGGAGTCACACCCTGTGTTGGGGGGGGGGGGGTTGCATCCTTGCACTGTATTCTGGGTCGGGGGAGTCACACCCTGTGTTTGGGGGGGGGGTTGCATCCTTGCACTGTATTCTGGGGGGGGGGGTCAGACCCTTTGTTCGGGGGGGGGTGCATCCTTGCAGTGTATTCTGGGTCAGGAGAGAGGTAGTCACACCCTGTGTTGGGGGGGGGTTGCATCCTTGCACTGTATTCTGGGTCGGGGGAGTCACACCCTGTGTTGGGGGGGGGTTGCAGCCTTGCACTGTATTCTGGGTCGGGGAGTCACACCCTGTGTTGGGGGGGGGGGGGTTGCATCCTTGCACTGTATTCTGGGTCGGGAGAGTCAGACCCTGTGTTGGGGGGGTTGCATCCTTGCACTGTATTCTGGGTCGGGGGAGTCACACCCTGTGTTGGGGGGGGGGGTTGCATCCTTGCACTGTATTCTGGGTCGGGAGTCACACCCTGTGTTGGGGGGGGGTTGCATCCTTGCACTGTATTCTGGTCGGGGGAGTCACACCTGTGTTTGGGGGGGGGTTGCATCCTTGCACTGTATTCTGGGTCGGGGGAGAGGTAGTCACACCCTGTGTTGGGGGGGGTTGCATCCTTGCACTGTATTCTGGTCGGGGGAGTCACACCCTGTGTTCGGGGGGTGGTGCATCCTTGCACTGTATTCTGGTCGGGGGAGTCACACCCTGTGTTTGGGGGGGGGTTGCATCCTTGCACTGTATTCTGGGGGGGGGTCAGACCCTGTGTTCGGGGGGGGTGCATCCTTGCAGTGTATTCTGGGTCAGGAGAGAGTAGTCACACCCTGTGTTGGGGGGGGGTTGCATCCTTGCACTGTATTCTGGCCGGGGGAGTCACACCTGTGTTTGGGGGGGGTTGCATCCTTGCACTGTATTTGGGTCGGGGGAGTCACACCCTGTGTTGGGGGGTGTTGCATCCTTGCACTGTATTCTGGGTCGGGGGAGTCACACCCTGTGTTGGGGGGGGGGGTTGCATCCTTGCACTGTATTCTGGGTCGGGGAGTCACACCCTGTGTTGGGGGGGTTGCATCCTTGCACTGTATTCTGGGTCGTCGGGGAGTCACACCCTGTGTTTGGGGGGGGTTGCATCCTTGCACTGTATTCTGGGTCGGGGGAAGGTAGTCACACCCTGTGTTGGGGGGTTGCATCCTTGCACTGTATTCTGGGTCGGGGGAGTCACACCCTGTGTTGGGGAGGGTTGCATCCTTGCACTGTATTCTGGGTCGGGGGAGTCACACCCTGTGTTCGGGGGGTGGGTGCATCCTTGCACTGTATTCTGGGTCGGGGAGTCACACCCTGTGTTTGGGGGGGGGGTTGCATCCTTGCACTGTATTCTGGGGGGGGGGGTCAGACCCTTTGTTCGGGGGGGGTGCATCCTGCAGTGTATTCTGGGTCAGGAGAGAGGTAGTCACACCCTGTGTTGGGGGGGTTGCATCCTTGCACTGTATTCTGGGTCGGGGGAGTCACACCCTTGTTGGGGGGGGGGTTGCAGCCTTGCACTGTATTCTGGTCGGGGGAGTCACACCCTGTGTTGGGGGGGTTGCATCCTTGCACTGTATTCTGGGTCGGGGAGTCACACCCTGTGTTGGGGGGGGGGTTGCATCCTTGCACTGTATTCTGGGTCGGAGAGTCAGACCCTGTGTTGGGGGGGGTTGCATCCTTGCACTGTATTCTGTGGGGTCGGGAGTCACACCCTGTGTTGGGGGGGGTTGCATCCTTGCACTGTATTCTGGGTCGGGGGAGTCACACCCTGTTGGGGGGGGGGTTGCATCCTTGCACTGTATTCTGGGTCGGGGGAGTCACACCCTGTGTTTGGGGGGGGGTTGCTCCTTGCACTGTATTCTGGGTCAGGGGAGAGGTAGTCACACCCTGTGTTGGGGGGGTTGCATCCTTGCACTGTATTCTGGGTCGGGGAGTCACACCCTGTGTTCGGGGGTGGGTGCATCCTTGCACTGTATTCTGGGTCGGGGGAGTCACACCCTGTGTTTGGGGGGGGGTTGCATCCTTGCACTGTATTCTGGGGGGGGGGTCAGACCCTGTGTTCGGGGGTGCATCCTTGCAGTGTATTCTGGGTCAGGAGAGAGGTAGTCACACCCTGTGTTGGGGGGGGTTGCATCCTTGCACTGTATTCTGGCCGGGGAGTCGACACCCGTGTTGGGGGGGTTGCATCCTTGCACTGTATTCTGGGTCGGGGGAGTCACACCCTGTGTTGGGGGGGTTGCATCCTTGCACTGTATTCTGGTCGGGGGAGTCACACCCTGTGTTGGGGGGGGTGCATCCTTGCACTGTATTCTGGGTCGGGGGAGTCACACCCTGTGTTCGGGTGGGTGCATCCTTGCACTGTATTCTGGGTCGGGGAGTCACACCCTGTGTTTGGGGGGGGGTTGCATCCTTGCACTGTATTCTGGTCGGGAGAGTCAGGACCTTGCATCCTGCACTGTATTCTGGGTCGGGGGAGTCACACCCTGTGTTGGGGGGGTTGCATCCTTGCACTGTATTCTGGGTCGGGAGAGTCAGACCCTGTGTTGGGGGGGGTTGCATCCTTGCACTGTATTCTGGGTCGGGGAGTCACACCCTGTGTTGGGGGGGGGTTGCATCCTTGCACTGTATTCTGGGTCGGGGGAGTCACACCCTGTGTTCGGGGGTGGGTGCATCCTTGCACTGTATTCTGGGTCGGGGAAGGTAGTCACACCCTGTGTTGGGGGGGGGGTTGCATCCTTGCACTGTATTCTGGGTCGGGGGAGTCACACCCTGTGTTCGGGGGGTGGGTGCATCCTTGCACTGTATTCTGGGTCGGGGGAGTCACACCCTGTGTTTGGGGGGGGGTTGCATCCTTGCACTGTATTCTGGGGGGGGGTCAGACCCTGTGTTCGGGGGGGGTGCATCCTTGCAGTGTATTCTGGGTCAGGAGAGAGTAGTTGTCACACCCTGTGTTGGGGGGGGTTGCATCCTTGCACTGTATTCTGGGCCGGGGGAGTCACACCCTGTGTTGGGGGGGGGTTGCATCCTTGCACTGTATTCTGGGTCGGGGGAGTCACACCCTGTGTTGGGGGGGTTGCATCCTTGCACTGTATTCTGGGTCGGGGGAGTCACACCCTGTGTTGGGGGGGGGGTTGCATCCTTGCACTGTATTCTGGGTCGGGGAGTCACACCCTGTGTTGGGGGGGTTGCATCCTTGCACTGTATTCTGGGTCGGGGGAGTCACACCCTGTTGGGGGGGGGTTGCATCCTTGCACTGTATTCTGGGTCGGGGAGTCACACCCTGTGTTGGGGGGGTTGCATCCTTGCACTGTATTCTGGGTCGGGGGAGTCACACCCTGTGTTGGGGGGGGTTGCATCCTTGCACTGTATTCTGGGTCGGGGGAGTCACACCCTGTGTTGGGGGGGGGGTTGCATCCTTGCACTGTATTCTGGGTCGGGGGAGTCACACCCTGTGTTGGGGAGGGTTGCATCCTTGCACTGTATTCTGGGTCGGGGAGTCACACCCTGTGTTCGGGGGTGGGTGCATCCTTGCACTGTATTCTGGGTCGGGGGAGTCACACCCTGTGTTTGGGGGGGGTTGCATCCTTGCACTGTATTCTGGGTCGGGAGAGTCAGACCCTGTGTGGGGGGGGGGGTTGCATCCTTGCACTGTATTCTGGGCGGGGGAGTCACACCCTGTGTTGGGGAGGGTTGCATCCTTGCACTGTATTCTGGGCGGGGGAGTCACACCCTGTGTTCGGGTGGTGGGTGCATCCTTGCACTGTATTCTGGGTCGGGGGAGTCACACCCTGTGTTTGGGGGGGGTTGCATCCTTGCACTGTATTCTGGGTCGGGAGTGTCACACCCTGTTTTGGGGGGTTGCATCCTTGCACTGTATCTGGGTCGGGGGAGTCACACCTGTGTTTGGGGGGGGTGCATCCTTGCACTGTATTCTGGGTCCGGAGTGTCACACCCTGTGTTTGGGGGGTTGCATCCTTGCACTGTATTCTGGGTCGGGGAGTCACACCCTGTGTTGGGGGGGGGTTGCATCCTTGCACTGTATTCTGGGTCGGGGGAGTCACACCCTGTGTTCGGGGGTGGGTGCATCCTTGCACTGTATTCTGGGTCGGGGGAGTCACACCCTGTGTTTGGGGGGGGGTTGCATCCTTGCACTGTATTCTGGGTCGGGAGTGTCACACCCTGTGTTTGGGGGGGGTTGCATCCTTGCACTGTATTCTGGGTCGGGGGAGTCACACCCTGTGTTGGGGGGGGGTTGCATCCTTGCACTGTATTCTGGTCGGGGGAGTCACACACTGTGTTGGGGGGGGGGTTGCATCCTTGCACTGTATTCTGGGTCGGGGGAGTCACACCCTGTGTTGGGGGGGGGGGTTGCATCCTTGCACTGTATTCTGGGTCGGGGGAGTCACACCCTGTGTTGGGGGGGTTGCATCCTTGCACTGTATTCTGGGTCGGGGGAGTCACACCCTGTGTCGGGGGGTTGCATCCTTGCACTGTATTCTGGGTCGGGAGAGTCAGACCCTGTGTTGGGGGGGGGGGTTGCATCCTTGCACTGTATTCTGCGTTGGGAGTAGGGCTGAAACAACTAATCGATGATTGATTAAAATAGTTGACAATTATTTTAATCATCGATTAATCGGTGTCGATTTATCGTCCTGCGTGCAGCACACACGCTTTAGAGTCAGACTTAAACGTAAATAACCTCAGCTTCGGGGATGATTGGAGAAGACGCGCTGCTGCTTTACTCGGTATGATTTAGTTCTAGGTTTATGTCATACACAACCAGTTTGTTTTTATTACGTTTAAAACCGTAGCCGAACTATAACACAAACAATAGGATACTGCCACTGGGTGAAGGAGCTGTATGCCTCTGTTTTATCCTTACTTGAAGCTGGAGTCCTGCGCCACCACCCCATCCTCCCTGCCACACCCTCCTTTGTCAGGAACTGCCATTCCCTCCCTTTTGTCTGGTCTCTTTCCCCAAACTCACTCCCACACTCAGATCCGGTCTTTTGTCCATACTTCCTCCATCTCACACTCAAGTCACTTGAGCAAAGTCACACCCTTCCACCTCCAGTCCCTCCTCCCACTCAGTTTGATCACAAAATTATTTAAAAGGGACACTCTACGCACCCTGACCACTTTAGTTTATTAACCCCCGATTTCATGCTGACATCAATGACCAAGTGCTTGTAGCCACGTTCATTTGAGAAAGCAAACACGGGCTTAAGCTGCGCATGCAGCATCAACCCATCCCTCTGACCAAGCACTCGCTGCATCAACCCATCCCTCTGGCCAAGCGCTCGCAGCATCAACCCATCCCTCTGGCCAAGCGCTCGCAGCATCAACCCATCCATCTGACCAAGCGCTCGCAGCATCAACCCATCCATCTGACCAAGCGCTCGCAGCATCAACCCATCCCTCTGGCCAAGCGCTCGCCGCATCAACCCATCCCTCTGGCCAAGCGCTCGCCGCATCAACCCATCCCTCTGGCCAAGCGCTCGCCGCATCAACCCATCCCTCTGGCCAAGCGCTCGCCGCATCAACCCATCCCTCTGGCCAAGCGCTCGCCGCATCAACCCATCCCTCTGGCCAAGCGCTCGCCGCATCAACCCATCCCTCTGGCCAAGCGCTCGCCGCATCAACCCATCCTCTGGCCAAGCGCTCGCCGCATCAACCCATCCCTCTGGCCAAGCGCTCGCCGCATCAACCCATCCCTCTGGCCAAGCGCTCGCCGCATCAACCCATCCCTCTGGCCAAGCGCTCGCCGCATCAACCCATCCCTCTGGCCAAGCGCGCTCGCCGCATCAACCCATCCCTCTGGCCAAGCGCTCGCCGCATCAACCCATCCCTCTGGCCAAGCGCTCGCCGCATCAACCCATCCCTCTGGCCAAGCGCTCGCCGCATCAACCCATCCCTCTGGCCAAGCGCTCGCCGCATCAACCCATCCCTCTGGCCAAGCGCTCCGCCGCATCAACCCATCCCTCTGGCCAAGCGCTCGCCGCATCAACCCATCCCTCTGGCCAAGCGCTCGCCGCATCAACCCATCCCTCTGGCCAAGCGCTCGCCGCATCAACCCATCCCTCTGGCCAAGCGCTCGCCGCATCAACCCATCCCTCTGGCCAAGCGCTCGCCGCATTCAACCCATCCCTCTGCCAAGCGCTCGCCGCATCAACCCATCCTCTGGCCAAGCGCTCGCCGCATCAACCCATCCCTCTGGCCAAGCGCTCGCCGCATCAACCCATCCCTCTGGCAAGCGCTCGCCGCATCAACCCATCCCTCTGCCAAGCGCTCGCCGCATCAACCATCCCTCTGGCCAAGCGCTCGCCGCATCAACCCATCCCTCTGGCCAAGCGCTCGCCGCATCAACCCATCCCTCTGGCCAAGCGCTCGCCGCATCAACCCATCCTCTGGCCAAGCGCTCGCCGCATCAACCCATCCCTCTGGCCAAGCGCGCTCGCCGCATCAACCCATCCCTCTGGCCAAGCGCTCGCCGCATCAACCCATCCCCTGGCCAAGCGCTCGCCGCATTCAACCCATCCCTCTGGCCAAGCGCTCGCCGCATCAACCCATCCCTCTGGCCAAGCGCTCGCCGCATCAACCCATCCCTCTGGCCAAGCGCTCGCCGCATCAACCCATCCCTCTGGCCAAGCGCTCGCCGCATCAACCCATCCCTCTGGCCAAGCGCTCGCCGCATCAACCCATCCCTCTGGCCAAGCGCTCGCCGCATCAACCCATCCTCTGGCCAAGCGCTCGCCGCATCAACCCATCCCTCTGGCCAAGCGCTCGCCGCATCAACCCATCCCTCTGGCCAAGCGCTCGCCGCATCAACCCATCCCTCTGGCCAAGCGCTCGCCGCATCACCCATCCCTCTGGCCAAGCGCTCGCCGCATCAACCCATCCCTCTGGCCAAGCGCTCGCCGCATCAACCCATCCCTCTGGCCAAGCGCTCGCCGCATCAACCCATCCCTCTGCCAAGCGCTCGCCGCATCAACCCATCCCTCTGGCCAAGCGCTCGCCGCATCAACCCATCCCTCTGGCCAAGCGCTCGCCGCATCAACCCATCCCTCTGGCCAAGCGCTCGCCGCATCAACCCATCCCTCTGGCCAAGCGCTCGCCGCATCAACCCATCCCTCTGGCCAAGCGCTCGCCGCATCAACCCATCCCTCTGGCCAAGCGCTCGCCGCATCAACCCATCCCTCTGGCCAAGCGCTCGCCGCATCAACCCATCCCTCTGGCCAGCGCTCGCCGCATCAACCCATCCCTCTGGCCAAGCGCTCGCCGCATCAACCCATCCTCTGGCCAAGCGCTCGCCGCATCAACCCATCCTCTGGCCAAGCGCTCGCCGCATCAACCCATCCCTCTGGCCAAGCGCTCGCCGCATCAACCCATCCCTCTGGCCAAGCGCTCGCCGCATCAACCCATCCCTCTGGCCAAGCGCTCGCCGCACTTTTCACCCAAGGTATGCAAGATACGCAACTTGCGTATGTACGTTCAAAAGTTACGTACGCTACGCAAATTGTTTATAAAAAAGAAGGGTTTGTGGTTGTTTTTTAACATAATTCCTTTTAAGTAAACACTTTTTTCTAATCGAAATAATAATCGGCCAACTAATCGATTTTTATGAGAATAATTGTTAGTTGCAGCCCTAGTTGGGAGAGTAAGACCCTGTGTTCAGGGGGGGGTTGCATCCTTGCGCTCTTTTCTAGGGGGGGAATCACACCCTGTGTTTGTGGGGTTGCATCCTTGCGCTGTATTCTAGGGGGGAGTCACACCCTGTGTTCGGGGGGTTGCATCCTTGCGCTGTATTCTGGGGGAGTCACACCCTGTGTTCGGGGGTTGCATCCTTGCGCTGTATTCTGGGGGGGTCACACCCTGTGTTCAGGGGGGTTGCATCCTTGCGCTGTATTCTGGGGAGCGAATTAATCCTTTTAAAGCTTTCTCTAACAGCTTGGCTTATGGAGGGAGGCCGCTGGTCTCTGTAATACTGTGATATCAGAGCAGCGGCCTCGCTGAATGGACTCGCGCTGAGGCTGAGCGTTACGCCAGAGTTTGACTGAGAATCCATGAGACGTGAGGGTTGTTTTCAGTGAACTGGTGGACAGTACATTTGGTTGAATCTCTGGTTGTGTGGTGCCAGGCCCCCTTTATGTGGAAGGTCCATGTTGGAATAGGCGATTCTGTCGGTTGCAGGTTTATGATAAAATAATTGGGAAAGATGTGGCTTCAAGCTGCGCCTTGTGGGGTTTCTGGGCCACCTGAATAATTTATTTATTTTTAATGAGCTTTCTTCTACATTTTCGTGTTCCTTTTTAATAGATTTGAGTGGAAACACCCCAGAGAACTGTCTGATTATCCAAAAGCTGGTGTCCCGTCTTCCTGGTCACTTTGAGAATCCCCTTAAAGCGAGACCTGTTGTCGTTGTGATCATCAGGGCGTAGGATGGAAAATATCAGCCTCGTCCCCGTCATACGTTTGGGAAGCAACAGTTTGCAGAATATCATGACCGTAAAAGACATCTCCAACTCGAACAGTCAAAATCTCCCACAATCCATCACCCGCACCAAACAAGGATCCTCCGAGCTGGAATACACTGTGAATATAAAGAAAGAAAACATGGAAAGCGAAGCAGAGACCACCACCTATAGTTTGGTACCACTGTATTTTCCTGCTAGGACTCAACATGGTGGTGGAAACCTCCCACAATCCACCACCTGCACCATACAAGGATCCTCTGAGCCGCAATACCCCATTAATATAAAGAAAGAAAACATGGAAAGCGAAGCAGAGACCACCACCTATAGTTTGGTACCACTGTATTTTCCCGCTAGGACTCAACATGGTGGTGGAAATCTCCCACAATCCACCACCTGCACCAAACAAGGATCCTCCGAGCTGGAATACACTGTGAATATAAAGAAAGAAAACGTGGAAAGCGAAGCAGAGACCACCTATAGTTTGGTACCACTGTATTTTCCTGCTAGGACTCAACATGGTGGTGGAAACCTCCCACAATCCATCGTCTACAGCAAACAAGAAAGCCCCAAGCTCGAACACACAGTGAATGTAAAAATAGAAGAAAATGTGGAAAGTGATGTCGTGATCCCCAGCTGTAGCTCTTTACTTTTATACCTCGCTGATAAGGCTCGACAGGGTGGTCGAAACATCAAACAATCAGTCTGTACCCAAGAAGGGACGTATGAGCTGGAATACACAGTGAATGTAAAAGAGGAAAATGTGGAAAGCGAAGCCATGACCTCCACCTGTAGCTCGGTACCGGCATATCTCGTTGATGAGGCTCAACGCAATAGCGACCACAGTCATTACACGTGTGTTTCAGGAGTCGGTGAGGAGCAGGAGCCGGTGTGCTGCAACAACTGTGGCCTGCGTTTCAGCTTCAAGTCCGAGCTAGAGGAACATCAGAAGATTCACAAGCAAGAGGTTTTTTTTGAGTGCTCAACGTGCAATCGTCAATTCACAACCTATCAAAACTTCATCGCACACCAGCGGGTCCATAAGGGGCCGAAGGATTTTGCTTGCAACTTGTGCGGCAAATCTTTCAAGCAGAACGTTCTCCTGAACAAACACATGAACACGCACAGCTATGCGAGGGCTACAAGTGTGAAAACCATCACTTTGCCGCTGGAGCCGAGCTTCAAGTCTGCCCAGAACGCTGAACGTATCGTGTATAAAAAGTCCAAGGATGGACACACTCTCTACGGCTGCGCGGTGTGCGGAAAGTCTTACTATAGGCCCTGTCACCTAGTCAGCCATCGGAAAACTCACATGGGCAACATGTGATGGACCCTTTAGCACTACAGACCAATTTTTTTACTTGTTCTCCTTTCAGCAAGAAACATGTTCATCGCCTGTCCCTTCCCGAACAAAACATGGCGGCTATCAAGAATTCTCCGAAAGGCAGCATTAAGCAGGACACTATTCAAATCACAGCCTCGGCCGGATAACGAATGGGTGTGTTAGAATAAGTAATGGGGCAGGGCCTGTTCTTCGGCCGCATAGCTTGATACCTAAACTAGTTTTCTAGTGATTACTAAACCTTGGAGCGTAAAAGACTCCAAAACGAAACTCCCCGCGTAAAGAGTTCTCACAAAAATACTTTTTGTTCCAAAGTTGTTTTCATTTATGATTTAGTGTTTTGTTCAATCAACACCTATATGTAAGACAGTCTTCTTGGTACCCACGGCAAGTGGACCACATAGAAATTCAAAAAGGGGATTCCTTTCCAACTGTTACCATACGTTCGACAGCGCAGACTTCATCTCGTATGGTCGGTAGGTGGCCACGGCATCTCCTGTGCTTTCGAGAATGGCTGTTGAAGATCTCCGAGTTCTATTGGTCAGTATTTGCGTCGTTGAGTGCGGAGAACACGCAACAAAGTCTTCTGTTGGCTCAGTCTTGATGTCCTGTCGATTAAATGAGACGGTGATGTGTCACTTGGAATGCCAGAAGATGGAAGACACACGTCAGCATTGAGAGGAGGATCGGAGGACATAAGTAGAACCAGCCCTGACGTTCCATTGGGTGCAGCTATGCAGTGGACACAACACCTGGCTGGGTCTTTGCAGAAGATATTGTGTCACTCATGGTTCATTGTAAGCCAGTGTGAACCGTTCTTTGACCAAATATAGGAAATGTATCCCCATACTCTCATTAAGGTGTTGATTTTATGAAACCTGTAACTTGAAAGTAAATGGAGCTGGTCAACCCACATCAATTGCTTGTCCGCTCCGGTTTCGGCAGCCGTTAAGCTGCGTGTATGCGTGACTGTTACAAATTATTTCTGAATCCACATATAATTAAAGCATTAATTCAATCTGTATTCACAGGTGAGATTTATTTTAATGGACGTTTAGTTTGTTGCCCTTGACTTTTGGTAGCTCGCTCAGGTCCCTGAACCTGCCATGTGACATATTTTATATTCCAACCAAGATCATGTGGGCCGGTTGTTTTCTGGTGTCAACCAAGGCTCTGGATCTTTCCGTGTCTAACCCGCACACCATTTTTCTACCTCATGGTCTTCGATATTGACAAAACCTGTAATATATGTTGATCCCATGTAGTTTTTTGGGGGAAATATGCATTTGTTAATTTTTTTGACGAGTGGAAATTTATTTCTAAAGCCTAAAATATAAAAAAAAAAAGCGAGGTAGTGAAATTCAACTAGCTGTAAATCTGGCACGAGATGACATAAGGAGCTGGAAGAGGTCTCGTTTTAACACTCCTTTAAATTGCGCTTTCATATATACAAAACAAGGGTTTTCATTTTTAAATTAAAAAAAAATCAACCTGGAATAGTTAAGATTTTTTTAAATTTAAATTTTATTTAATAAAATTTTCTCTTAAATTTTGAAATAAATAATCTTTTTCGCTGTTTTGGTTGTACTTTTTTTTTTGTCCCCTTGACGGCGGTGGGATCGTGACATACGATAACACGGATAATCAAGGGAACATAGTGGGATTTACATTTTCCAGATCAATGTCGATCAGCTGTGCTCAGAAAACCAAAAACTTTAAGTTCCTTCACGAATCATGTTATAGAAAACTTGTCCGGATCAGAATCTGCTGTTTATTGTGCCAGACGAAGCACAAGTCCGGTCATTGGACCAGCAGCACATCTGTAAATGCTACATTTTAGGTATTTATAACTGTTTTGTTGTGATTTTTTTTTTTTTTATAGTGTCTTGAACACAAAACTGCCAAAGAAACAAGGAAGCTGCCACCATCGCTAAAAAACCTAAGAGCTTGTTTATTATGAGGAAGTATTGGCTCCTTCACGAGGCTTTTCTCAAGAACAAATAGTGAAATTAAATTACACAAATGCTGCAATAATAAAACATTTTCTGCAACACCTGAACTGTAAAAACTCTGGAATGCTTTCAGAAGTGCTGTAAATGTTTTTTTTTTTTTTTTCCCCTCCCACTATGCTCGAAGACCCTCCCCCTCCAGATTACCCGCCTAGGGAAAGGAAAGTCTGGGGGTGTGACAACAAAGTGATCATATACCCACAAGTTATTTTCCTGAGTTCAGGAGCAAAACATCAATAAAACATAACCTTTATTGATTAAAATAAAAAGGCAATATTGTGCACCAAACAACGGATAATCAAAGGACGAAGAAAACAATAGGTGTCAAGCGCACCGCAATCCAGGTGAAAGTCCTGATTTGAAAGTTACCCATTCTCTCGCTTATCTAGGAAGTAAAGTAAAACTGGCTATACTGAACCCTTACCCTGAAAAAAAGAAACAGGCCTTCGAGGGTCTGCGGCAATAGGGCCGGTAGGACAGTCTGCACAGTGGATGTAGAGAGGCTACCACATAGACAAGGATGTGCCTACTGGGCGACAATGTGTCAAAGATTTCGTGCAGGGCAGCCGGTGTGCGCTCAGAAGGCTGTGGGTGAACTAAAGTCCGAGAACAAAATATTAACATCAAAGACTAGCGATACTAGACCCCATCGCTGTCAGTATGCATTGAAATACAAAATCACATAACTACGCGTTTCGCTGCAGAGTCAGAAGCTTCATCGGGAGGATCATTGTATTTGTGTGTGGTAAACAAAATCAAGAAAAAAAGCAGCTCGCACAACCAGTCCGGCGGGTGGGTTTAATTCCGGCAGAGCATTCTATCAAGTGAACCCTGCTAGCCGTCTGCTGCGGCCGGCCCCTACTCTGGCTCACCTACACAGCTAATGTACAAAGCGCATCATTGGCTGCGTGGGCGGACTGAGTTCAGGTGCATGCTATGCCAGCTTGCAGCTTTAAGGCCCACCCAGGCTTCCAGGAGCCAATAAAGTGTCTTTCCCAGGAATAGTTGCAGTAAAAGTCCTGCTCGTGCAGATTTATGTACGTACTGTCTCCCTTTTTTGCGGCAGCCATGGAATAGGACCCTTAGGCTTTGCGCTTTCATGATAATATTTTATACACGCGCATCAGCCACGTAAATGCGACCACCATGGTTTGACAAATGATTGTTTTCTCAGTGTTTCGGATCGCCATACAATGATTGACTATGACAGACACATTCAGAAACAAGGAAAAACGACAAAAATTATATCGGAATCAAAAGTATCCAAAGCGTCTGTAACTGATGCACTGTATAGTTTTATGACAAAGGAATGTGGCCGTATAACCTTTTTGCAAGTACAGCAATAAGAATTTTACAGGCAGTTCGTGGTGGGGTAGTGTCTGCGCACTGATGTATCTTAAAAATGTAATACGTGTAGTTTTATCGCCCAGTTAAGATGTCAGTAGCTGCTGGATGCACAATTCCCATTACTCCTGGGCAGCACTGTACAGCTAGCAGACAGCAACATAAGGGGTTCTTCAGAGAGCACCGAAATTTCGGAGAAATTGTGTTGCCCTCCCGTTTGGCGCACTTCGGTGAATTCATTATTCACCGCAGGGTTCCCTAAGTGAGCCGATCGGGGTCCAACGAAGACCATCAATCAACCCACCGAACGCTGCCGCTGACCGCCGAACAGACCAATGAGTTGCCAAACTAACTCCCGCACACTGCCGATCAGCCTGTCGAATGCTGCCGCTGACAGCCGAATAGACTGCTGAAAATAGCCGATGATCCACTGAACTGACAGCTGTCGAACAGTCCATTGAACGCTGCTGCTGACTACTTAACAGACTGATGGAAATATCCGCCAAACTGACTCCCGCACACTGCCGATCAGACTGCTGAACAGACTGCCGAAAATAGCCAATGATCACCGAACTGACCGCCACACGACGTCCAAACGCCTGCTGCTGACTGATGAAGAGGCCGATGAAAATAGCCGATAATCCGCCATACGGACTGCTGCACGCTGTTGAAAAAAGCTGATCTGCCGAACTGGTAAAAAATAAAATAATGGAACTCAGCTATTTTAAAAAAGGTGTTTAAAACAATGAAAATGCCTGGAAATAATAAAATACTACCTATAAAAAATAAAACGGTCTGTTACAAAATTAAAAAAAAAAAACACCATTAAAAAAATCCAGAAAAATAAACTAAAAATTCTATAAAATAAATAAGGCTTTTTGCTGCAAATAAAATAAACTGTTGAATAAAAAATAATAACAGCATTTTTTTTTTTTTTTTTTTTACATTGAATCTTATGGGATTCGTCTGTTTAAACTGAATCTTCGAAAATCTGGGCATTTCGCTGCTCTTTGGTGTCTCTGAATAGATTAGCCGTTGGTCCTCTATGGGAGAATTTCACTGCCGCCAAAGATTGCCGAATTGCGGTGAACTGCACCATATTGCGCTTGTAATTCGCCTATATTAGTTTCATTGACAGCTTTTTGAATAAACGAACTGCCACAAAATTGCACCGTATGGGAAAATTCACGGTTCGGTGTTATTCGGTGGCACGTATGGCTGTTATTGAATAACCCTTAGTGTTACAACACACAAGAAAGGTTATTACCTGTGCTGAAAATCCCGTTAATCCTACAGGCAGATATTTTTTGGTCTATATGGCCAATGAAGTAATAAGCCCACCAGTGGTGGGCTCCCTCAGTGTTGGCGTAGTCATTTCCAGGTGCCGGCTTCCTGCCAAACCACAGATCTCATATGACTGATAGGAGGCTGGACGCTTGAGCGCGTGTCGGGCAAACCCATCGATATGGGGTGTCCATGGTGTACCATTGTGTATCTGGTTGTTAATGTAGGGATGCATTTTACCTGCAGACACGTAGTTGTGCAGAGAGTCTGTTTTCAAGTGAAAAAAGAGACGTGTTGTATGGCAGGTTCGTGTGTGTGGTTCTGTGTGTATGTAGGGGCCTGTTCCAACCAAGTCAGCAACAGGGAAAAAATCATATGAAGACGGTCGTGTAAAAGCCGTGAACAGACACCGAAGAACGTTTGTTCCCAGACTACTTCTTGCGGCCACAGGAAGCAACGGATCGCACCACTGTCTGCAACACAGTACCTGAGGTGAGGGATTTATTGGTGCCATTACATGGAGGTGTTAAGTGATTTTGCTAAATCACTTAACACCAGCGTTTCGTTTTAAAGCCCTGGGCTGCTTCGTCACTACTTCGGTCATGCTGCAGGATTCTTGTAAGCTGCAGCCGTCATGTGATGACAGGGAGACTGGACAGTTGAACCAGGTCCAGTCAATGGGATTTCTTTCATTGCTTAGCACATTGAGAGTCATTGGTGGAATCTGAGTCCCAAGGTCCTATTACCTAGGAACCTGTGAACAGCTGATCTGAGGTCCTGGGAGTAATTAAAGCCCTTTGCTCAGAGGGCTGAATCAGCCCGAGACTCCTACTGGAGGGAGGAGAGTAAGGGCATCAAGTCACTGTGGATACTCAAATTATTAGTGGTTACACAGTGCCCAGAGTGTCCTCTTTAGTGGTCTTTGCCATATCGTTTATTACTTTTTCCTCTGACTTTTGTTTTGAGCTGCCGATCGCTGCGAGATAACCCGGAATTTCGTTTATCATAGTCTGCATTTGATTTGTTTAGGTATTATAGTTACAGTTAAAGGTTGGGCTGACAAACACATCTGCTGATCTACATGATGGTGGATGTTCTTGGTGAAATGTAGCCGCCACAGTTTCACCTGGTGACCATTGCAGCTTTCTAGATGATTTTTTTAAACTATTTTTTGACCATCATTGTGATGTAAACGAATCGAAAGAATATATTTATACACTCCTACTACAACGAACTCACTGAAACGCATGTGGATATATCCAGTACATGTATTGCATAGGTCTGAGAGCTTTAGGTTTATCATTGATGAAGTTCTGTTTTATTGGGTAAACTCGCACCACCCATCCTGCAAGATAAAGCACCGGCTTAAAAAGACAAACACTTTTAACTCCCTGCTTCCAGCGATGGCGTCTGCTGATCTGCAAGTTGAGCTGACCTGCTCCATCTGTACGGAAATTTATACAGACCCTGTGACCCTGACGTGTGGACACAGCTTCTGCCAGAACTGTATCACCAGGACGTGGGACAACCAGGAGGAGAGAGAATCTTCCTGTCCTGAATGTAGACAGAGGTTTAGGGTAAGACCTGAACTTAAAAGAGCCCTGAGACTGAGTAACATCGCGGAGAGCTTACGATCAGCTCACTCTGAGCAGGAGGAAGTTGGGATCACCTGTACCGACTACATTCAGTGTCCAGTATCTTCTCTATGTGAAGACCACCTCATGGTCCAAAGCATGTCAGAGGAACATGTCTTTACTGAACCCACCACTTCACTGGAGACCAGGAAATGCTCCGTCCACAATAAGGTCCTGGAGTATTACTGCTCTGAGGACACGGCCTATATCTGTAAATATTGTTTGGATGGAGACCACAGGAGACACCAGGTAAATGCTCTGATTGGAAAGTGTAGGAAGAAGAAGACACTGACAAATATTTTAGGAAAACTGACTGCAAAAACTGAGAAGACTGAGATCTGTTAGATCTCAGGAAAGAAGTACAAGCTGCTGGGGGAACCAATTGAGTCATGACTAGGGGTACCAGGAAAGCCCTGGAGAAGCCAATCTTCCAGAACATCTCCAGGCAAGACGTGCTATTTTTTTCACTCCAGCTGTCACATGTCACCTCCTTGAACACCAAAGAAACGCAAAAACACTCGTGCCAGAGCCGGTTCTGCTGTGGCATGAGCCCTGGCACTATCTTTCCTGTATCCGCCTTTGGGTCCAGTCATTATTTTCTGCCCTGCCTGCTTGCCTGAGGGAAACCTTTGGTGCTCCCTATCTAGTTTTTATTTCTGGACTTCTACTTAAGGGAGTTGAGCCCTAAAGACTTTGCCTTGACCACACACAATTCAGTGGAGCAACCTGGACTCTGTTTCATAAATGTTTGCTGCGACTCATCATTGCCACCTTGTTCATGTTCCTTGTCATCCCAATTCATTGCTGTTCATCATTAGTTCCTGCCATCCTTGTATGTCCTTACCTTGTTTGTATCCTGCACCTGCCTGCCCTATGTCACCTGTTTGTACGTATTTGTACTTGAGTTTTCACCGCAACCTGCTTGTCTGCCACATCTCCCCTACAATTGCAAACCCTGGTACCACGAACATGATACCAACCTGTGAATCCAATGTAGACGCTGGAAATAAAGCCGTAGTCCAGGAACACTGTACAAGTCTTCCATGTACCGTGTTCATGGACTCCTGGGGGATCTGGACTCCTGGGGCATCAGGCACAGGCGACACTTATGATTCTGAGGAGGAAGACGAAAGTGATGATAATGACTACGACGAGGAGCACAATCATAGTTACTATAGTGACTATGGTGATTACAGAAATAGTTTCCATAGCGATAACAAGTAAAGTAATATAAACAAAGTTCCATCCATCTTGGTGCCCTCATCCTCCATGGCATGTCTCAGCATTGCTCACACTATACCTGGCTTCTGTGCCTATTGGAGAAGTGTGGGTGCTGGCTGGTGCAAAGGGACCGCTGACCAATGTGGCAAAGCCAGCTCTATCAGACAGTGTACATGTAAGGGTTACCATTGTTATATGTATTAGTATCTTAAAAACTTATTTAAGAATTTGGTTTGTTTTAGTAAGCCTATTTAGAGCTATTGTTCGTGCTGTCTGTGTGATTGTTTGTCCTTCGATATGGTGTTAGTTTGTGTTGATAATGTGTTAATCCTGCCTGCTGTAAAGGAGTAGATTTCTGTGTCTTTTAAAATGATTTTCATTCCTCTTTGTATAGACAGTTTGCTGTGCTCATTGTGTCATTTTACCCTCCCCGTGTGTAGACAGTGTGATGTGCTAATTGTCTCACTTTACCTCCCCCCCATGTGTGCTGTGCTGATTGTGAGATTTTACCCCCCCATGTGTGTTGTGCTGATTGTGTCATTTTACCCCCTCCTCGTGTGTGTAGACAGTATGTTGTGCTGATTGTGTCATTTTATCCCCTCCCTTCTGTGCTGTGCTGATTGTGTCATTTTACCCCCTTCCTGTGTGTATACAATGTGTTGTGCTGTTTGTGTCATTTTACCCCTTCCCGTGTGTATACAGTGTGTTGTGCTGATTGTGTCATTTTACCGACTCCTGTGTGTATACAGTGTGTTGTGCTGATTGTGTCATCTTACCCCCTCCCCATGTTTATACAGTGTGCTGTGCTAATTGTTTCATTTTACACACACCCTGTTTCCCATATAAACTGCTCCCCATTTCACTATAAAGATCATTATTCTTCCCAGCTCTAAGCTGTGTCTGGTGTTTGGGGAGAGATACCAGGAGTTATACAGCTCTTTCTCAAGTTCTGGCTGAGGGTTGTGAAGGAATAAAGCTATGGAGAAGAGGGACTGATGTTGTAGCAGGTTGGGTTGGGCTCTCAAGCAAGGAACCAGTCACCCCCAGTTCCCATTCCAAATAATAATTACAATACTCATACCGATTAGGGATGAGCTGTTCGGTTCGGACGGTTTGGAGTTCGGACCGAACTTAGCCTGTTCGTTCTGTCCGCAAACTCCGAACATTTCCGGGTGTTTGCCGCATGTTCGACCACAATGCACTTTCCCACTGGCCTGAAGCTCGTAATTGGCTACAGCCTTGCACCTGACCACAGGTCTGGTGCAAGACAGGTTCAACACTATGCCAATCAAGGCTCAGAGTCTTGATTGGGCAAATTTTGCCCAATCATGGGCTCACAGAGCTAAGTCCCGCAGCACACTATATAAGGTTTCTACGCAGCGCTTCTGCACGCATTTGAGAGGAGATTTCATAGGAGATAGTTGTTGTGTGTTCTTACTGCCGGTCTGCCACGCTACTATGGGGGTCTTATTTCTACCAAATATCTGGGAATTGAGGTGATGTGTGTCTTGTCACTGCCAGCAAGTATTTTGGGGGTCACAAATTTCTACAAAACATTTGGGAATTGAGGTGATCTGTGTCTTGTCACTGCCAGTAAGTATTTTGGGGGTCACAAATTTCTACATAACATTTGGGAATTGAGGTGATCTGTGTCTTGTCACACAGCCAGTACCACGCAGTATTTTGGGGGTCACTAATTTCTACAAAACATTTGGGAATTGAGGTGATCTGTGTCTTGTCACTGCCAGTAAGTATTTTGGGGGTCACAAATTTCTACATAACATTTGGGAATTGAGGTGATCTGTGTCTTGTCACTGCCAGCAAGTATTTTGGGGGTCACTAATTTCTACAAAACATTTGGGAATTGAGGTGATCTGTGTCTTGTCACACAGCCAGTACCACACAGTATTTTGGGGGTCACTAATTTCTACAAAACATTTGGGAATTGAGGTGATCTGTGTCTTGTTACTGCCAGCAAGTATTTTGGGGAGCACAAATTTCTACAAAATATTTGGGAATTGAGGTGATCTGTCTCTTGTCACTGCCAGCAAGTATTTTGGGTGTCACTAATTTCTACAAAATATTTGGGAATTGTTATAATCCGTGTGTTCTCACTGGCTGCCACCCATCAGGGGGTCTCACTGATTTATAGGAGGTTTCTGAGACTTGTAATCTGTGGCTTCTCACTGCCACCCTCCTGCCACACATCCCGTTGGCACAAATCTTTGCGTAGGTCCTCCTCATCTGTCTCTACCCCCACTGTATGTCCTGCCATGTCATTGCCTACAACCTCCACTGACAGGGATGATGCTACAGTAATGGATGTACCAGGTCTTTCCTCACATTGTGACAGCATCCCATCAGCTGAAGATTTACGCAGTCAGATTACATTGCCGCAGCTGCTGCAGCGTAAGAAAAAATATAGTCCCAACCATCCCCAAGCACAGCGTCTAAATGCCAGTTTAGCAAAATTACTCGCATTGCAGCTGCTGCCTTTCCAGCTGGTGGACTCTGCTCCCTTCCGTGAATTTGCTGAATGTGCTGTACCACAGTGGCAGGTTCCAAAACACCATTACTTTTCACGCAAGGCCATTCCAGCACTATACCAGCATGTGGAAGACAATGTTATCCAGTCATTGGGAAAGGCAGTCAGCAGCAAGGTGCAGCATGTGACTTTAGACACGTGGTCCAGCAAGCATGGATAGGGTCGTTAAATTTCCTTCACGGCACACTGGGTAACTGATTGCAGCTGGGAGGGATCCAAGACGGGGCTCTGTGCTGGAGCTTGTTCATCCACCACGCCTCCAGAAAGCTGCTTGTATGAGGTCTGTCTGCTCCACCACCACCACCTCTCCCTCTTCCTTCTCCTCCTCCTTTGCTGTCTCTGGTGAAGTGGCAGTTAAACCGATGCCTGACAGGGTCTACGCAATGGCTCAAGCAAAAAGAAGCCATACTGTGCTTGAGCTGGATTGTTTAGGGGACAGGAGCCACACCGGGCCAGAAATTCTGTCATCTCTGCAGGGCCAGGTGCAGAGATGGTTAACACCACGCCAGCTTCAGCTGGGAATGATCTTCTGTGATAATGGCAGCAACCTTCTCTCCGCCCTACGCAAGGGTAAATTGACACATGTACCATGCGTAGCACACGTCCTAAATCTAGTGGTACAGCGTTTCCTAACCAAGTACCCAGGGCTGCCAGAGCTTCTCAGCCAGGCCAGAAAAGTCTGCAGCCACTTCAGACGGTCATTCCCAGCAAGCGTTCGCCTGGCAGAAATTCAAAGAGAATTCCACCTTCCCACAAACCGTCTGATCTGTGACATGCCCACCAGGTGGAACTCAACATTAGCAATGCTGCAGCGTCTGCACAAGCAGCAGAGGGCCATCAACGAGTACCTGTGTGAGTATGGCACAAGGACAGGTTCAGGTCAACTTGGTTCCCCCCCCCCGCAGTGGCTGATGATCAAGGATGCATGCACTGTTCTGTCACCATTTTAGGAGGCAACGAGGATGGGGAGCAGGGACGGTGTATGCATTAGTGACACAATTCCTTTAGTGTTCCTGCTGGAGCACACTCTGCGGGGAATTATAGATGTGGCTCTAGAGGCAGAGCAGCGGGAGGAAGAGGAGGCCTTCCCTAGCTCTCAAGGCCCCAGTCTTTCCGCAGACAGCATTCCAGCGGGTCCTACTCAGATCAGACAGGAGGAGGAGGAATATTTAAGTAGTGGGGGCATTGAAGGTGGGGATTCCTCAAGGGAGGCTTTCGTGTGCCCAGAAACACAAGGGCTAGTGCGTGGCTGGGAGGAGGAAGTGCACGATGGGGTCATCCTCATTGACCAGGAAGACTCGGAAGCTAATGCCACCTCCAACCTATGCTACATGGGCTCCCTTATAATGCAAAGCCTGCTAAAGGACCCCAGGATTCGTGCTATCAAGGAGAGGGATCATTACTGGTTGGCAACCCTTCTTGATCCACGATACAAGGGTAAAGTTGCAGAGCTCATCCTGCCCGCGCAGAGGGAGCACAGGATGAAAAAACTTGAGGATGCTCTAAAGCGACACTTGTGTAACACCTTTCCAGGCACTGGTAGGTTACCAAGTGATGACACACGTGCTTCTGAGGCTGCGGATGATCAGAGGAATAGTGGTGAAGGCCAGGGCCGCTTGACTGATGCATTTTTAATTTTTTTAGTCCACGACGCCTAGGGTCGTCAAATGTAGGCACCCATTGCCAGAGTCTTCACCATATGGTGCAGGACTACCTAGGGGCAAGGGCAGACCTGGATACCTTTCCAGCAGATGATCCACTGGCTTACTGGGTGTTGAGATTGGATCACTGGCCAGAATTTAGCCAATATGCTATGCAGCTACTAGGTTGCCCTTCATCCAGCGTGCTTTCTGAAAGGACGTTCAGTGCCGCTGGAGGTTTTGTCACAGACAAAAGAGTGCGTCTGTCCACCGACTCTGTAGACTGGCTGACATTTATAAAAATGAATCAGTCCTGGAGCAGCAGTTATCAATCCCCTGATGCTGATGTAACGGAATAGATCGGGGATGTGTTCTGCATTCACAAAACCTCCAGCACTAAACTCTTCCACAATGCCACAAAAGGGTTACAGTGTGAATGCACTCGCTGCCATGAAAGGCACAATATTTGGCTGCATTGATGCCTGTGCCACATCTATATCATTTACATTTTTTGAACCGCAGGGTCCAACCCTGCACTCTTCCACAATACCACAAAAGGGTTACGGTGTGAAGGCACTTGCTGCCATGAAAGGCACAATATTTGGCTGCACTGACGCCTGTGCCAGATTTATATCATTTTAATTTTTTGAACCCCAGGGTACAACCCTGCACTCTTCCACAATACCACAAAAGGGTTACGGTGTGTCAATGCACTTGCTGCCATGAAAGGCACAATATTTGGCTGCAATGACGCCTGTGCCACATCTATATCATTTTAATTTTTTTGAACCGCAGGGTCCAACCCTGCACTCTTCCACAATACCACAGAGGGGTTACTGTATGAATGCACCTGCTGGCCTGGCACCAAAAGTACAATATCTGGGTGCACTGACGCCTTTACCAGATTCATATCTTTTTAATATAGGACCACATGTTCCACCCCTGCATTCTTCCACAATACTACAGAGGGGTTACTGTATGATAGTACTTGCAGGCCTGGCACCAAAAGCACAATATTTGGGTGCACTGCCACTGACGCCTGTATCAGATTCATATCCTCAGAGGGGTTACTGTGTGACGGCATTGTTGCTGACGCTAAAGGACCAATTTTAAAGCACCTATTGTTACTTTCATCCAAAGCCTGCATAAGTTTCACAATAATTTAGCCAAAAAATCACTAAACTTTTTCTACGTGTCTGAAAATGTCTCCTCTTTTCATACAGACTGCCGCCCCAAGCAGTTGTTTATGGATAGATTAAAGGAAAAGCATTTACCGTCATTTGAAACGAATTTTTTTTGGTTTTAAGTGTTTTTATACATCCTAGAAATCCGCCACTTCACGGGCAGGTTATGGGGACCTCCTAGGCACGATATTTGAAGGAATTTTTTTTTGACCCTTATTTCATGGAAAACTCACTGTCCCTTTAAAAACTTTTTTTTAAAACTTTTTGTCCTTGTTTCCTGTCCCCCAGGGCACTACCCGGACCCCCATACACCTTTTATGGCAAATATCTAGCATATATGCCCTCTTGGAGGGCACTCTAAAAACCAAATTTTCAGCCCCATTGACTCCTATAGAGTTCGGGTTCGAGTTCGGATTCGAATATTTGGAAAGTTCGGGTTCGAATACAAACCGAACTCGGGGGCGTTCGGCTCATCCCTAATACCGATTACAGACATTTTTACTATAGTGATGTGTTTCCGTTACAAGTAGTGTCAGCGGTGGGATTTCCCATAACTCACTATGAGGTCCAAAACACTTTCTTCAGGGGCCTCCGTCACTTTGACAATAATATATAGTTACATGGGCCAAAAAACTGCATCCATCGAGTTCAGCCTTTCACACATCACCTGCTGCTTTTGATCCAAAAGAATCAAAGCCCCCAGTCTGAAGCTCTTGCCAATATGCAACACACTGGGGAAAAATCCCTCCTTGCCCCCAGATGGCGTCAGATTTCTCCTTGGATGAAGAAGCTTTTGCCCACATATTAAATATTATAACCCTTAATATTCTGTGTCTGCAGGAAGTCATCCAGTCGCTGTTTAAAACTCTGTACAGACTCTGACCCAACCACCTCAACAGGCAGAGAATCCCACAGCTTTATTGCTCTCATAGTTACCATAGTGTTGATGATTACAGTAATAATCACTATGGTAACGCTGAATGATTACAGTGATCTTTAAAGATACAAGTCACTGAACCGAATGTGAACCGGAACCCTGCTCCAAACATATCACTGTATGTAAAGGTATTACAATAATTTGTTTTAAACACAGGAACACTAGCACTTAATAAGCTGTAACTAGATTACCTGTACATCACAAAATAAAAAAACACACTATAAAAGACATTATAAAACACATGCTGCCGCTGTTTTTTTTCTTTGTTTGAAGTAATTTCATGTATAAAGGAAAAATAAAATTCATTTTTTATCTCCTGTTTCCAGTTTGTGGATATTTTTTTCCCATGGTGCAACATTTACCAGAATCGTACGACATGTCTCGCTTTATAGCTGTGGTATAGGATAAAGCAGCAGTGAAGAGGTGGAGTATAAATATATCCCTTTACAGAACTGCACACACACTGCAGTGATGTGCGGTGAGGTCAGTGGCTGGTGAGGCACTGGCTAGTATCAGAGCCAGATATATAGTGTATGAAACAGCCAACTATATACTGTATGAAACAGAGCCAGATATATTAGCACACTGTATATAGCCCCATTACTCTGTATTAGCACACTGTATATAGCCCCATTACTCTGTATTAGCACACTGTCTGTATATAGCCCCATATTACTCTGTATTAGCACACTGTATAGCCCCATTACTCTGTATTAGCACTGTCTGTATATAGCACCATACCTAATGCCACCTCTGCGACTTTGCTGTCCTGCTGGCCCTCAAACTCCACCAAACCCCAGTGTCCCGCAGTCCTCAACCATGATGCTGCTGGAGTGCAGGGGGAGAAGACAGCCCACACCTCGCTGCAAGTAAGAAAATCTGTATATGGGCCACCATGGCAACGGCCCCATGACTGTCCTGCGTCCATCAAACCGTGCGGAGCTCTGCCTCCCATAGTGAGCGTTTTTTTTAAAGAAAAAGAAATGCTTGAGACTAGGGATGCACCGATACCACTTTTTTAAGACAGAGTACGAGTACCGATACTTTTGTTCAAGTACTCACCGATACCAAGTACCGATACTTTTATGTCACGTGACGCTTTCCAATAAGAACAGACCTCATATAAAGCCCCCAGGTCTCATAGATATGCCCCCCAGCTCATGGATATTGCCCCCCAGCTCATGGATCTGCCCCAGCTCGTGGATATGGCCCCAGCGTGGATACTGCCCCCCTCCGCTCATACTTGCCTTCCTTTAGCGACGCCGGGAAAGTCTTTGCGCGCGTGCGATCCTTGGAAGGTCCCCAGCCATGACCACGTGGGACCATGTGATCGCGGCTGGGGTCCTTCCAACGAGCGCACGCGCGGGAACTTTCCCGGCGTCGCTCAGGAAGGTAAGTATAAACAACGTGAGGAGAGCAGCTGCAGGGCCTGTCCGAATGCCGATAGAGCGTTCAGACAGGCCCTGCAGCTGCTCTCCGCTCATACTTAACTTTCCCGGCATCACTCAGGAAGGTAAGTTCCCGCGCGTGCGCTCGTTGGAAGGACCCCAGCCGCGATCACATGGTCCCACGTGGTCGCGGCTGGGGACCTTCCAAGGAGCGCGCGCGCGAAGACTTTCCCGGCGTCGCTAAAGGAAGGTAAGTATTAAACAATGCGGAGAGCAGCTGCAGGGCCTGTCCGAATGCCGATAGAGCATTCAGACAGCCGCCGCAGCCCCTCGGATGCCGGCAAGCCGGCTCAATGCCGGCTTCCGGTATCGGAAAAAAATATCGGGGGTACTGCACGAGTACCAAGTACTCCTGCAGTACCCGGTATCGGCACCGATACCGATACTAGTATCTGTATCGGTGCAACCCTACTTGAGACCAATGGGAGCTTTCCCATTGGCTGAAGCTTTCATGTGCTCTCAGTGCCTGGAGGCACTGGAAAGCCTGCCACCAGCTTGGGCTTCTCAATTAGCGTAGCGTAGCGGTGCGCAAATTGTTTAGCCTAGGCTGGCTCAGTGCTGCCCCTGCTGTCTGTGTAGTGAATCACACACACACAGCAGCCGGCAAACTGAAGTGAAAAAAAGCAGAAGAGAGAGAGAGAAGAAGCAAGCACAGCGAGGGAGCGTGGAGAGGTGAGTATGAGAACTTTTTTCAATATAACCATTTATTTACAGTTTAAATACACACACACATGTCATTACAGCACAATGAGCACATTAATTTACTGGAATGGCAGGGGAGGCTCTGCCTGACTGCACGTCTCTGGCACACTGATGCAACGTGGCAACAAAATTGAGGCATAGTGGGGTCATACTGATAGCTGGAAAATTCTGACTCAGCTTGATGTGTGTCCGTAATCTTCTATTCTCTAACTGAACTATCTCTCCGTAACAAAATAACTCGTGGTCGACCAGTGAGAAGGAAGTAACTGGAAATGATGACAAGACACAAAGTTTTCCTTCGCTTCACTCTCCATTGTATGTTTGGTTACTTGTGCTTATATACATTACATGACGTTTACCACATCCTATCAGAGAGAAGTAACACCTACTAAAATAAATAAAGCAGCACATTAAAAGTTAAAATACAGATTAACACAAAGATAAACATTTCTGCAGTTTCACAAGTTTTCCTAACGTTTCATTATTTAACAGGAATTAACATCTGTTTGCTTCTGGACTTTTTACTCCCTCTTTTTTAGCCTCTCCGCCCTTATCTTGGGTGTGCTTTAATACATTTACACAAGCCTGCAGATTCTAAAGCAAGATCCATTTCTACACTGTCAGCTTGGTCATAGAATGCTAATTAGAGCAAAGTTCACTGAAGGCATCAGCATAAAATCATGTCGTATATTTTCATAACTGCCTGATCGTGATAGGTAAATCCCATCACACATACCATATAACAGAACTATAGGGGAGCATAAGCTGAGGACGATACCATTATGTAAAACATGGAATGGAGGCAGGAAACCATGGGGGAGGCCTAAAGAGAACATACCAAATAATACAGAACTATGGGGGAGACACGATGAGGAAGATACCATTATGTACAACATGGAATGGAGGCAGGAAACCAGAGGGGGGCCAGGAGAGAGAGTCAGAGCATACCAAATAATACAGGACTATGGGGGAAGGCACAATGAGGAAGAAACCATTAAGGATTTCACTCCTTATTCCTTCATTACATCCCTTCCTCCCTTGGATAGAATTTACCCCCCATAAATAAATGCAGACACAGTAATTCGCGTTTTGAAAAGGTCACGGTTTATTATTTAAAGCCAGATTCATTGTCTTTATGGCAGAATTAAGAGCGATCCTCTATTTTGTTATTACCATCATATAAGGCCAAATCGTAACAGATTTCCAGGCCATTATAAACCACAATGCACCAGCATAGACCAAGAAATAGCCAGCCCCACGTGACAGAATAGCTTGACCTCGCGCTACCCAAGGGTTGTAATTGGCAGATAGCAGGCCGGATGGATCCGAGGACCAAGAAGGGCCATAAGTTTGACTGACAGACCTCCACCCACAACCCCACAGGCCTCCCCCGGCTATCTCGCCGCATCTCATCACTGGACCATTAACTAGCCATGGCCTCTTTAACTAAAATGCACTCCCCCGGCTTTGACCGACAGACCACCGGCTGGCTTTGTGCGCCATGGCATATGCCCGTAAGGGTAACACATGCGGTCTTAAGATGACTGGCACAATCGCCACATCAGTTGCCCCTATCCGTGTTGCTGGATCTCTCGAACTCTGTGACCTCTTCTGAGTTGCTTTCTCATTCTTTGAAACCTTAGGGAGGGTGGGAGGGAACAAAAGTACGCATTAGATTTCTGTTATACAGCAGCCTGTCCACAGCTTTTAGTCCCAGTACGGCCCCTCCCCTTTAACCCCCAAACCTCTGGCTTGCCTCCAATCGAATCATTTCTACCTCCATCCCCCCTTTCCCCAAGACTCTTTTTCCTCCAGTGGTTTCCAATTACAGATCAAGGAAAATCCTTAAACTGCTTTTTTCCTATTCAGTCATTCCGCTTGCCTATGTACAACATGGAAAGGAGGCAGGAAACCAGGGCTAGGACTAGTGGGAACCTACCAAATAATACAGGACTATGGGGGGAGACACAATGAGGAAGATACCATTATGTACAACATGGAAAGGAGGCAGGAAACCGGAGCTAGGACTAATGGGAACCTACCAGATAATACAGGACTATGGGGGAGACACAATGAGGAAGATACCATTATGTACAACATGGAAAGGAGGCAGGAAACTGGGGCTAGGACTAATGGGAACCTACCAAATAATACAGGACTATGGGGGAGACACAATGAGGAAGATACCATTATGTACAACATGGAAAGGAGGCAGAAAACCGGGGCTAGGACTAATGGGAACCTACCAAATAATACAGGACTATGGGGGAGACACAATGAGGAAGAAATGGAGGCAGGAAACCAGGGGGGGGGCGAGGGAGCAAACTATACCTAGTAATGAAGATTGCAGCTTTCTAGATCAATATTTAAATGTTTTTATTGTTTTCAGCACCTTTCACACATCATCGTGACGGTATATATATTTATTGTGCACAGATATGAGATCTTTAGGTTTATCATTAGTGAAGTTTTATTGGGTAAACTCGCCCAACCCATTCTGCAAGATAAAGCATCGGCTTAAGGAGAAAAGAAAACCTTTCACTTCTGCTTTCAGTGATGGCGTCTGCTGACATGATAGCAGAGGCGACCTGCTTCATCTGCTTGAACATTTATAGAGATCCCGTGACCCTGCCGTGTGGACACAGCTTCTGCAGGACCTGCATCTCAAGGAAATGGGACTACCAGAAGGAGGGAGAATATTCCTGCCCTGAATGCAGACAGAAGTTTAAGGTAAAACCTGAATGTAAAAGAAACTTCAGGCTGCGTCACATCGCAAAACATTTCCACTCAACTCGCACAGAGCAGGAAAAGGTCCAGATCCCCTGTACTTACTGTACTCCGTCTCCGGTACCGGCTGTTAAAACATGTCTACATTGTGACGCTTCTCTGTGTGAAACCCACCTGAAGAAACACATCAAATCAGCAGAACACGTCTTAACTGAACCCACCACTTCACTGGAGAACAGCAAATGCTCTGTCCACTATAAGGTCCTGGACTATTACTGCTGTGACGACGCAACCTTTATTTGTCAATACTGTTTGGATGGAGAGCACAGGGGACACCAGGTGGAGACTGTGATTGGGACCTCTAGGAAGAAGAACAAAAAACTAAGAAATATTGAGAAGAAACTGACCCAATGGAGAGAGAAGCCTCAAAGAAGGAATCAGAGCCTGCAATATCCCAGGAGAGAACTACCAGAAAAAGCTGCCGGGGTAACAGAACGTGTCACCACCCTGACCAGGGACATCAAGGAATCCCCGGAGAAAGGAGTCCTGCAGAAGATCTCCAATCAAAAACAGCAAATTTCACTCCGAGTCTCGAATCCGATGCAGAAGTTGGACACAAAGAAGAAGCAGTCTGGGAGCAGCGGTCACGTCTTACAGACAGGAGAGTCAGACACAGCTGACAATTACGATTTTGTGGTGGAAGATGAAAGTGATGATTCTGATGACGAGTACAGTGATAGTTACTACAATGACGACGATGATTACAGAAATAATTACTATAGTGATAACGAGCACAGAGATAATTACTTCAGTGATGACGAATGCAGAAATAATTACTTCAGTGTTGATGATTAGACATGGACACAGTGCAACATTTCAGTTGGTTTCCCCTTGGCAAATTTCAGAATCCAAAATGTTCAGATTTCATTTTTTCTCAATTTGCAAATTCGGATCATTCTGAAATTTGGGACAAATCCAAAATTTATTGGAAAAGTTGAAATTTTGCAGGTGTGGATTATTTTTTAGGGTAAATTCTTGTCACGTCCTGTGCCTGAAAGCACGACGTTCTGATAATCAGCGTTGCCTTAATCATATACCTGTGAAATACATTCTGGGCTTTACCACTCCTCTACTCATAGCTTTCTGATCCATTGCTCCATTCCTGGTTCTCTAACACCTGTTACAGCCACAGGTATCACTATGGACACTAATGAGCTTTCTACTTAAGAGAACTACACCCTTCATTCAATGCTTCAGTATCTGTGCTTTACCACCAGTCTGTGCCTGTGCGTGCCCTGCAGCTTGACCAGTGCTATCAGCCTACCTACTCTACCATATCTAACCCTTTCTAGTTCCTGTGTCATTGCTACACTCCCCAGTTCCTGTGTCATCACTTCGCTCCCCAGTTCCGGTGTCAACACTATGTTCACCATTTCCTGTGTCATTAGTATGCTTCCAGTTCTTGTACCATACCTTCGCTCCCCAGTGACTATGCCAATACTGTTACGGAGTTATTATACTTGTAATTGTTTCATTTGCAGAAATGAAGATACTACTACACTCCCCAGTTCCTGTGCCCTTGCTGCGCTTGCCGGTTCCTGTATTGTTATCCAGTGCTTATCCTTGTGTACTCCTGTGTGTTTATCCTTCATTGTCTTTCCTGTGTATTCCTATCCCATCCATTTACCTGTATCCAAACCCATTCCTGTCCCATCCACTTACCTGTGTCCAGCCCTATTCCTGTTCCATCCACTTACCTGTGTCCAGCCCTATTCCTGTCCCGTCCACTTACCTGTAGCCAGTCCCATTCCTGGCCCATCCACTTACCTGTGTCTAGTCCTATAACCTTTCCTGTCCAGTTGACTGTATATAGTCACTATGTTACATGTTTGCAGGTGCATTCTGTATCAAGGTATGTTAGTAGAGATCTCTTAAGTGACTTTAGACTGGGGAAAGATTTGATGGCTTCTGGGAGGTTATTCCATATTTGCGGTGCTCTGTAGGAAAATGAGGATCGAGCCACTTTCTTTTTGTGTTGTGATATTGTAAGTGCTGGTCCTGGATCGGAGGTTATAGGATGAGGAATTTGCTGGGGGAAGCAGCCTATTCAGGAAAGGTGGTAGCTTCCCAGAAAAGCTCTTAAACACCAGGTTTGGAATGGTGAAGGGTGCGTTTCGACTCCACCGACGGCCAGTTTAGCTCTTTTAACATGTCACAATGGTGGGTCATGTAGTTACATTGTAGCACAAAGCGGCAGAATGAGTTATACAATGTAGTAAGTTTATGAAGGTGCTTTTGCGGGGCGGCTGCATACACTACATCTCCGTATTCAATAGCTAGCATAACCATTTGTTGTACAATCTGTTTTCTTACCGTGGGGCTCAGGCAGGATTTGTTTCTGTACAGGGCACCTGGTTTGGGGTAAGGTTTCAATGAGAGTTTTTTGTTGTGGGGCCTGTGAGGGAATGGCTTATCACCCTCAGCCAGAGACTGTTTGCACAGACAATTATCCCCTTAAGGACAGTCAAAATACCAGCAGTTTTTTATAAACACAGTGTTCATGTGTGAAACGTATCTGTCTGTTGTGTTGCCGCCATTTCCATCGCCTCGTGGCTGATCGGGTGAATCAGGAAGGTAAAATGGCCGATTCAGTTCTTCCTGTCCCACATCGGCAACTCCCCCAAGTGTTGTGGCCAATGAGACCTGTGGGGGCGGGCAGGGGTGGTTCCCAGATGTGGAGCTCATGGTAGAGGTTACAAAGGCATGTGTCTGTTGTTAATAAAGAGGAGTTGTTCCTGAGTTCATGCAGCAGCGCCTCATGTCTCTGATTTCCTACTCATTTCTCACGCATCCGAGATCCCGCGCGATATTCGGGGCGCAGAGCTGGTTCAAGTCGGGGTGCAGAGTGCGTGCAACGCCCGCGCGCGAATGAATATCTTGGCCGCCTGTACAGTGTTTACTACTGAGCCGCGGTGAGGTTCGAGGACTCTGCTCGGCGCGGGCGCATCGACCGCCGCGCGGTTGAATATTCTGATCGGCTACACAACCCCTCATCCAGCTGCTGAGGAGTCGGTTCAGTAAGTGAGCGCATCGACCGCTTCGCGATCCGAATCGGTTGAATGCCCGTCCCTGTAATATTGCCGGAAGATCCGAATAATCCGTGCCGCGAAGTGTGTGCCCGCACCAACCGCCGACGATCCGAATATTCCTGGCTGGTCGAATATTCACCCGTCTACCGCCGGAAGATCCGAACCGATCTATAAACGAAATAAACCCTCCAAACCAGGTCAGTGACCAGCTGCTCGGGACGCTGAGTGCCGTCACTCGGTGGTCGGGCTGGGCTCACACGGGGGTTCCCTTCACACCATCACAAGGTCCCATACGGCCGCTCGAGACGCCGAGTGTCGCAACTCGGTAGTCGGGCCGTCAGCATAAAAGGGGGTTACGCAGATTGGAGCACACCCGCAGGCGGACGGTGACACCCCGTTCCGTCACACTGGTGGCAGCGGTGGGATTGCTCTCTGCAACGTATAACATCACCCCGAAGAATTCATCATGGCCACGTATAGCTACTACACCCGAGACACCCTGCGGGACATGCTGGAGTGTCGTGGAGGTACCCCGGGCTCTAAGCGCCGGAAGACCTTAATTAAGGAGTTGCAGGCACTAGACCGGGTGCGCGCGGCGGTGGTGACGCCACCCGCCCCCACCCCTGTCCTGGTTGAGGAAGCGGAAAGTACCTTCGTCGGAGAGCTCGGCAGCGGATCGCCCTGCTCGGAGCTGCCCCAACGGAGGCCGAGATAAGAAAGGCGATCCAGGAGACTCAGCAAGAGGAAGAGCAAGAAAAGGAGCGTCAGCACGAGCTGCGGTTGGCGGCGCTCTGGGAGACACAGATTGAATATGTTAACCCTGACTCTTATTCCGTAGATCCGTGGGATGAGGTTTACAGCTCGACTGGAGCTTCACCCTGGGATTCTGCACCCCCCAGCGATACCCCGTACGGGACTTACAGCTCGACTGGAGCCTATATTGGGGAACCCGCACAGCCCAGCGGACCTTGGACAGGGACTTACAGCCCGCCTGGAGTCACATTCGAGGACGCCACATTCCCCGTCGAGGACATGGACCGTGATTTTCTGAGAAGGCTGCAAGAGAGCCTGGATCAGTACCACGGGTCCATGATGGAGCCCACTGGACCTGAGTGGCAGGACGAGGTCCGCCAAGAAGTCAGGGAGGAGGCGCTGCCCCTGAAGAGACTGTGAGAGGGAAGAGCCCGAGATGTGCTCATGGGTCCTCATCGAGACCACAGTAGAAGAGCCGGCCCGGTTTGAAGAGGCACAGCAGGTGCCAAGTGACCAGGATGGGCCGTGTGATGGCCCGAGTGGCCCAGAGAAGAAATTGTTCTCCTAAACCCGCCGGAAGACACGGTGGCCGTGTCCGCGGGTCCAGCGGAAGAGCTGGCAACGGGGCAGAGCGCCGCTGGCCTCTGCCCACGGTCCGAATGTTCTGAGGAGCCGCCGAGTTCCCACCAGCTGTTGAGCGTACAGCCTTGATGGTTCTGGAGGTTGAAGAACCTGTCCTCCCAGCAGAAGAGCTGGCAACAGGGCAGAGCGCCGCTGGCCTCTGCCCACTCCTGTGGTATGCCCTGAGGAGCAGCCGGGTTCACCCCAGCTGTTCGGCACGCAGCCGTTGTTTTTTCCCGACCTCCCAAGTTGTGCCTGCATCTAACCCCCAGTGGAAGAGCTGGCCACGGGGCAGAGTGCCGCTAGCCTCTGCCCACTTGCCGAATGCCCTGAGGAGCCGCAGGATTTCTCCGTGCTGGCGACCCCGCAGCTGTCGTTCTCGGTTCCCTGGATACCAGCGTTGTATCCCACCACCCAGCGGAAGAGCTGGCCACGGGGCAGAGCGCCGCTGGCCTCTGCCCACAGTCTGAATGTTCTGAGGAACCGCCGGGTTCACACCAGCTGTTGAGCTCGCCGCCATCGTTCCCCCGACCCCCCGGTAGTTGTTACGCACTCAACCCCTAGCGGAGGAGCTAGCAACGGGGCAGAGCGCCGCTGGCCTCTGTCCATCCTTTTCCCTCTGTGCCAAAGAGCAGGAAGGGGATATTTTTGAGCTGTTGAGTCCACAGCCGCTTACTCCATCCAACCCCCTGGACTTTGTTCCGGTACTTCCCTCTCCAGCAGAAGAGCTGGCCACGGGGCAGAGTGCCGCTGGCATCTGCCCATTTCTCGACTATCCGGAGGAGCTGCAGGGGTTTTCCGAGTTGGTGACCCTGCAGCCACTGTCCTTCTCCGACCCCGAAAGTTGTCTCAGCACCTGATTCCTAGCAGAAGAGTTGCTCACGGGGCAGAGTGCCGCTGGCCTCTGCCCACTTCCGGCTGTATACCCTGAGGAGCAGCCAGGGTCACCCCAGCTGCTTTGCTCGCAGCCACTGATCGCCTGGGAGATGGCAGGAGCCACCCTCCACAAGGAGGTCCCTGCCCGGCCGACGCGCTGGCCCCAGGGCAGAGCCTGCGTCCGCTCTGCCCATTTCCCCAACCCTGTGGCCTGACGGCCCCACGCAGCCACTGTTCCCCTCAGCAATTGATCCAGGCGCTTAGGCCGCAGGCAGTTGGCCCTCGGTTTTCCCAGGTGCGAGAGGTGACCAGAGGTGGCCCGGGCCGTGCCCCGGTTCCGCCACCGACCCCTGTTGCCCGAGGTGGTGACCCCAGGCCTGTGTGGCCTCTCCCCGCTTGGCACAGCCGCCGGGCCAAATGGAGAAGCCTGGTGACTAGGCCTCTCCCAACGGACTATGGACCTGAGAACACCGACTTCCCCGGTGCGACCCGTTGGGGTCCAACCGGGTGCGTCGGACTTTGGGGAGGGGGAGGAGTGTGAGGGAATGGCTTATCACCCTCAGCCAGAGACTGTTTGCACAGACAATTATCCCCTTAAGGACAGTCAAAATACCAGCAGTTTTTTATAAACACAGTGTTCATGTGTGAAACGTATCTGTCTGTTGTGTTGCCGCCATTTCCCATCGCCTCGTGGCTGATCGGGTGAATCAGGAAGGTAAAATGGCCGATTCAGTTCTTCCTGTCCCACATCGGCAACTCCCCCAAGTGTTGTGGCCAATGAGACCTGTGGGGGCGGGCAGGGGTGGTTCCCAGATGTGGAGCTCATGGTAGAGGTTACAAAGGCATGTGTCTGTGTTAATAAAGAGGAGTTGTTCCTGAGTTCATGCAGCAGCGCTCATGTCTCTGATTTCCTACTCATTTCTCACGCATCCGAGATCCCGCGCGATATTCGGGGCGCAGAGCTGGTTCAAGTCGGGGTGCAGAGTGCGTGCAACGCCCGCGCGCGAATGAATATTCTTGGCCGCCTGTACAGTGTTTACTACTGAGCCGCGGTGAGGTTCGAGGACTCTGCTCGGCGCGGGCGCATCGACCGCCGCGCGGTTGAATATTCTGATCGGCTACACAACCCCTCATCCAGCTGCTGAGGAGTCGGTTCAGTAAGTGAGCGCATCGACCGCTTCGCGATCCGAATCGGTTGAATGCCCGTCCCTGTAATTATTGCCGGAAGATCCGAATAATCCGTGCCGCGAAGTGTGTGCCCGCACCAACCGCCGGACGATCCGAATATTCCTGGCTGGTCGAATATTCACCCGTCTACCGCCGGAAGATCCGAACCGATCTATAAACGAAATAAACCCTCCAAACCAGGTCAGTGACCAGCTGCTCGGGACGCTGAGTGCCGTCACTCGGTGGTCGGGCTGGGCTCACACGGGGGTTCCCTTCACACCATCACAAGGTCCCATACGGCCGCTCGAGACGCCGAGTGTCGCAACTCGGTAGTCGGGCCGTCAGCATAAAAGGGGGTACGCAGATTGGAGCACACCCGCAGGCGGACGGTGACACCCCGTTCCGTCACACTGGTGGCAGCGGTGGGATTGCTCTCTGCAACGTATAACATCACCCCGAAGAATTCATCATGGCCACGTATAGCTACTACACCGAGACACCCTGCGGGACATGCTGGAGTGTCGTGGAGGTACCGGGCTCTAAGCGCCGGAAGACCTTAATTAAGGAGTTGCAGGCACTAGACCGGGTGCGCGCGGCGGTGGTGACGCCACCCGCCCCCACCCCTGTCCTGGTTGAGGAAGCGGAAAGTACCTTCGTCCGGAGAGCTCGGCAGCGGATCGCCTGCTCGGAGCTGCCCCAACGGAGGCCGAGATAAGAAAGGCGATCCAGGAGACTCAGCAAGAGGAAGAGCAAGAAAAGGAGCGTCAGCACGAGCTGCGGTTGGCGGCGCTCTGGGAGACACAGATTGAATATGTTAACCCTGACTCTTATTCGTAGATCCGTGGGATGAGGTTTACAGCTCGACTGGAGCTTCACCCTGGGATTCTGCACCCCCCAGCGATACCCCGTACGGGACTTACAGCTCGACTGGAGCCTATATTGGGGAACCCGCACAGCCCAGCGGACCTTGGACAGGGACTTACAGCCCGCCTGGAGTCACATTCGAGGACGCCACATTCCCCGTCGAGGACATGGACCGTGATTTTCTGAGAAGGCTGCAAGAGAGCCTGGATCAGTACCACGGGTCCATGATGGAGCCCACTGGACCTGAGTGGCAGGACGAGGTCCGCCAAGAAGTCAGGGAGGAGGCGCTGCCCCCTGAAAGAGACTGTGAGAGGGAAGAGCCCGAGATGTGCTCATGGGTCCTCATCGAGACCACAGTAGAAGAGCCGGCCCGGTTTGAAGAGGCACAGCAGGTGCCAAGTGACCAGGATGGGCCGTGTGATGGGCCCGAGTGGCCCAGAGAAGAAATTGTTCTCCTAAACCCGCCGGAAGACACGGTGGCCGTGTCCGCGGGTCCAGCGGAAGAGCTGGCAACGGGGCAGAGCGCCGCTGGCCTCTGCCCACGGTCCGAATGTTCTGAGGAGCCGCCGAGTTCCCACCAGCTGTTGAGCGTACAGCCCTTGATGGTTCTGGAGGTTGAAGAACCTGTCCTCCCAGCAGAAGAGCTGGCAACAGGGCAGAGCGCCGCTGGCCTCTGCCCACTCCCTGTGGTATGCCCTGAGGAGCAGCCGGGTTCACCCCAGCTGTTCGGCACGCAGCCGTTGTTTTTTCCCGACCCCTCCCAAGTTGTGCCTGCATCTAACCCCCCAGTGGAAGAGCTGGCCACGGGGCAGAGTGCCGCTAGCCTCTGCCCACTTGCCGAATGCCCTGAGGAGCCGCAGGATTTCTCCGTGCTGGCGATCCCGCAGCCATCGTTCCCTGATCCCCTGGATGTCAGTGTTGCATACTACCCCCCAGCAGAAGAGCTGGCAACGGGGCAGAGCGCCGCTGGCCTCTGCCCACTCCCCGTCTGCCCTGAGGAGCCGCAGGATTTCTCCGTGCTGGCGATCCCGCAACCATCGTTCCCTGATCCCCTGATGTCAGTGTTGCATCCTACCCCCCAGCAGAAGAGCTGGCAACGGGGCAGAGCGCCGCTGGCCTCTGCCCACTGTCCGAATGCCCTGAGGAACAGCCAGGTTCACCCCAGCTGTTCGGCCCGCAGCCGTTGTTCTTCCCCGACCCCCCGCAAGTTGTGCCTACATCCAACTCCCCAGTGGAAGAGCTGGCCACGGGGCGGAGCGCCGCTGGCCTCTGCCCACTCCCCGTCTGCCCTGAGGACCGCAGGATTTCTCCGTGCTGGCGACCCGCAGCCATCGTTCCCTGATCCCCTGGATGTCAGTGTTGCATCCCACCCCCAGCAGAAGAGCTGGCAACGGGGCAGAGCGCCGCTGGCCTCTGCCCACTGTCCGAATGCCCTGAGGAACAGCCAGGTTCACCCCAGCTGTTCGGCCCGCAGCCGTTGTTCTTCCCCGACCCCCCGCAAGTTGTGTCTGCATCCAACCCCCCAGTGGAAGAGCTGGCCACGGGGCAGAGCGCCGCTGGCCTCTGCCCACTCCCCGTCTGCCCTGAGGAGCCGCAGGATTTCTTCGTGCTGGCGACCCCGCAGCCGTTGTTCCCTGTTCTCCTGGATGTCAACGCTACATCCAACCTCCCAGCGGAAGAGCTGGCAACGGGGCAGAGCGCCGCTGGCCTCTGCCCATTTCCCGACTGTCCTGAGGAACAACAGGGGTTTTCCGAGCCGGTGACCCCGCAGCTGTTGTCCTCACCCGACCTCCGAAAGTTGTTTCAGAATCCACCCCCTCAGCAGCAGAGCTGCCAACGGGACAGAGCACCGCTGGCCTCTGCCCACTCGCTGCCGTATGCCTTGAGGAGCAGCCTGATTCACCCCGACGGCTTTGCTGGCCGCCATGGTACGTCCTTGGGATGGAGGAAACCATCCTCCCACCAGGGGACACACACCCAGCTGACGCGCTGGCCGCAGGGCAGAGCCTGCTTCCGCTCTGCCCATTCCCACAGCCCTTTGGCCCAGAGGCCCCGCACAGCCACGATTTCCCTCTGCGGCTGGCCCAGGTACTCGGGGCGCGTGCAGTTAGCACCTGTTTTCTCCCGGGTGCGAGATAGTCCCGGAGGGGGCACAGGGGGTGCTCCTCCCCGGCCACAGGACCCTTTTGCCGGAGGGGGTAACCCCAAACCCGCGTGGCCTCCACCCACTTGGTACGGCCGCAGGGCCAACTGGAGAAGCCTGGTGGCTCGGCCTCTCCCAACTGACTATGGACCTGAGAGCACCGACTTCCCGGTACGACCCGTTGGGGTCCAACCGGGTTCGTCGGACTTTGGGGAGGGGAGGAATGTGAAGGAATGGCTCAGCACCCTCAGCCAGAGATGGGTTTTCAGGACACTGTTATTTAATGAACATGTGTTTGTGCCGTTGCACCAACGTCCCTGCCTTCTAGCTGACCGAAGAATGACCTGTAAACAAAAGTGTTGTTGTGTAATGAATGCCGTTTCAAATTTGCCGCTTTTTTTTGCCGCCTTATTTTTGAATCAGACCAGCTGGTCCCGAATCGGCAACGCCCCGATGCACTTTAAGCCAATGATACCTGTGGGGGCGGGCCGGGGGTTTTCCATGTGGAGCTCAGGTTGAAAGTATAAATACAGATGTTGTTCTGAATAAAAGTGTCTTTGGTTTGAGTTCATGCAGCTGCGTCTCGTGTCTCTGTTTGCCAAGCGTGCCTGACATCCCTCGTGGTTCAGCACCCCGGACGAAATACAATTCTATCGTGCGCCGCTGCGGCGCGATCCGAATACTCCTAGCCGACTGAACGTGTCCAGCTAACTACCGGGAGATCCGAGAATTCGTACCTTGTAACGTGTGGGCGCTTCGACCGCCGCACGATCCGACTCCTGCTGTCGAACGAATTAAGCTGTCTCTAGTGAGGGTGAGATCCGAACAGGTTGGTGCCGTGCCGCGGATGTTTCTTCGACCGCTGGGCGATACGAATACCCAGACGATCGATCGTCAACTAACTCGCTAGTGGAAGATCCGAATCTTCGCAGAATCAAGCCGTTCCGATCTACGACCGTAAAGGTCTGCGTACAGATCCGTGGCCAGCTGCTCGAGACGCTGAGTGACACTTCTCAGTAGTCGGGCTAGGTACACATCAAGGTCCCCTTGACTGCGTGGGTCATCCAGATCACAAACACATACCCGGCCGCTCGAGACGCCGAGTGCCACAACCTTGGTAGTCGGGCCGGGGGAAGAATCAAAACGAAGGGGGAACACACCTGCAGATTAGAGCACACCCGCAGGCGGATGATAACATCAGGTTCCGTCACAGGGCCAAAGGATAGATTTGGGTGTAACCAGATACCTAGATATTTGAGAGAAGTGACTGTGGTCAGCGTGCCATTTGAGTTTGTTCTGACACATAGATGGGGATTTTGCAATTTATGTAGTTTAGGTTTTGTTCCACAGAACATCGTAACAGTTTTGTCACTATTTAGTTACAGTTTGTTATCTTTGATCCACTTTTCTACCTCTGTGAATTGTTCTTGCAGCACAGCCTCCAGCTGCGGGAGATTTGGTTTGCTGGTATAGATTACAGTCTCGTCTGCGTACATGTGTACAATTGAGGCTTTGCTAGTATAGATTACGGTGGCGTCTGCATACATGTGTGCAGCTGAGGCTTTGCTGGTATAGGTTACGGTGGCGTCTGCGTACATGTCTGCAGTTGGTGCTTTGATGGTATAGATTACGGTGGCGTCTGCGTACATGTGTGCAGTTGAGGCTTTGCTGGTATAGGTTACGGTGGCGTCTGCATACATGTGTACAGTTGAGGCTTTGCTGGTATAGGTTACAGTGCGTCTGTGTACATGTGTACAGTTGAGGCTTTGCTGGTGTAGGTTACGGTGCGTCTGCGTACATGTGTACAGTTGAGGCTTTGCTGGTATAGGTTACGGTGGCATCTGCGTACATGTGTACAGTTGAGGCTTTGCTGGTATAGGTTACGGTGGCATCTGCGTACATGTGTGCAGTTGGGGTTTTGCTGGTATAGGTTACGGTGGCGTCTGCGTACATGTGTACAGTTGAGGCTTTGCTGGTATAGCTTACTGTGGCGTCTGCGTACATGTGTACAGTTGAGGCTTTGCTGGTATAGGTTACGGTGGCATCTGCATACATGTGTACAGTTGAGGCTTTGCTGGTATAGGATACGGTGGCGTCTGCGTACATGTGTACAGTTGCGGCTTTGCTGGTATAGGTTACGGTGCATCTGCGTACATGTGTACAGTTGAGGCTTTGCTGGTATAGGTTACGGTGGCTTCTGCGTACATGTGTACAGTTGAGGCTTTGCTGGTATAGGTTACGGTGTATCTGCGTACAGTTGAGGCTTTGCTGGTGTAGGTTACGGTGCGTCTGCATACATGTGTACAGTTGAGGCTTTGCTGGTATAGGTTACGGTGTCGTCTGCGTACATGTGTTCAGTTGAGGCTTTGCAGACGTTCGGCAGATCATTTATGAATATCGTGAATAGCAGGGGGCCGAGTATCGAGCCTTGGGGTACACCGCACGTGACTGGAAGGGGGAGGGAAGCGCTGTCAGAAATAGACACATACTGCGATCGATTGGATACATAAGATTGAATGCTTTTGCAATGATACCCGCTCTGTGCCGCTTCTGAGAACACATAAAAGGGTAACGTGTATATGTGGCAGCGCTCTATCTCCCTTTGCTTTTGAGCTGACTATTATACGAGATGTGAATGTAGACTTTACAGAAAGCAAGAAAAATAAGGGTATATAATGCTGCTATGAGATTGGTAACAGTGGGTGGAAATCCTCCCCATTCCACCAAAAAGAACAGAAAGTAAAGAAATACTAGTAACCCACACAGCGTAAAATCCCCATATAAATATTACATTGTATAAACATATAGGGCTAAATTACAATCTTCGCGCAAACGTTTGCGCCAGCGCAAAAACGCATTAACACGAGGGGTAAAACCCTTTGCGCCGAATGCCGTATTACATTGTCAGAGCAGCAAACGCGCGTAATCGTCTACCGCGGGTGAACCTGCGCAAAAAGCTAATATATAATCCATGTGGGCCGGGAGGAGGGATTCATTTTATTTTATCCAGACGGGGAATTAATTTGTTCATTATATATTAATAGAATGCGGGGGAGGGGCTCTGGGGGAAATATTTTAGGATTTAATCTGTGTAAAGTGAAACGCTTCTGGCGTCTGGGAATAACATGTGCGTCTCCCAGATCTCCATCATTAAACATGTTCAGAGGGACAGGACCTCACCTGGACGGGTTTTATCATTCGTAATCACAGCTTTATCTCATGTTTTATTTCCCTGATCTGAGAGAATATACAGAAAGGGATTCAGTCATAATATGTGGATTCTGCACCAATAAATGTCATTAAATTGAGGTGATTTGCAGCGTGTGAGGTGTTTATCCGGCGTCGCCCTCTGTATAAAGGAGAATAATTCCACGTATGGAGTTTATTATCTCGCTTTATAAACTGAAATGTTCCCATGTTAATCACGATTAAATGAAGCTGAGCTCTGATCACACACGTTGCTGTGTTATGAATGATATTCTGTGTGTTTAAATGTATTTATTACTTTCCCCGCGTTTTATTTCTGGTTTTAACGCTTGCTGCACACTGCACTGTATGAGGAACCAATAGGTGGGAACATATTTCATGTGGAACCAAACAGCTGCAGCCTGTTGCTGGGGGACACCTGTAAGGACGGACGGTTCCCCCTGTGTGCCGTATAATGGAGGCGTACAGGCTGTTTCTCCTCAGGAAATGTTTATTTTTTAGTTTAGAAGAATCCTCCGGCTCTCCCTGTAGTAATAAGCGGCCGATGAAGTAAATTTACGACTTTATTCCTGTCAGAGACGTTACATTAGAGGTGTCCGCTGCCCTACACAGCCATTAATGGAGCGGCCTCAGGGAGTCACTGTATGTTACAGCAGGTATTTCATGTTCATTATATTCCAGTATAAACCTCGTATTTTACCCTTTATGTCCCAAAATTGAGATAACTTGACTTTGCATTCTAATACAGTAATAGCTTGGATTGCGAGCATAATTCTTTCCGGAAGCTTGTAATCCAAAGCGCTCTTATATCAAAGCAAATTTCCTCATAAGAAATAATGGAAACTCTGGCGATTCGTTCCGCAACCATTTATTCATATGAAAATGATTACAGTAATACTGCGCAGTATAAAGAAAAATGAAACAAATTAACCTGCACTTTACCTTTGAGAAGAATCACGGTTGGTGTGAGAGGGAGAGGAGGAGGGATATTGTGCAGGACATTTATCACCAATGGGATCACTGCTATCTGTTGGGAGGTTTTCAGCACATCCGGTGTAATGTGCGATACTATTATGCACGTTACACCTTGTGGCCCTCCCCGTACAGCTGCCAGAATGCTGCGACGGATGCAGGGAGGAAAGGTCACACGGACACCCTCAGTACGCTCGTGTGACCATGGCCTCAGTTGTGACGTGACGCTCGGCAGACTTACAGGGTTATCCAAAGAGATTCGAATTGCTTGAGAAAGGTAACCGAACGCTGAAAATCAGCGTTCGGTTACCTTTCCTGGCCATTCGGCTATCCAGAGAGCAGGCAATTCTCCAAATCCTGGCGAATTGCCTGCACATACGGTGCCTGTTCGGTGCCTGTTCGAGGGCAGTGAAATCCCCATCAAAAAGCACTGCTTCGGCTATTCAGAGAACACAAACCAGCAGTGAAAGGTTCCCCTAATGCTCTGCCATTCGGTGGTTTAATTCGGCAAATTTATTCAGGAGAATCCCATAGGCTTCAATGTTAAAAATATTCCCGTTTTAATTCAATATCTAATAAACCGTTCATTATAAAATTCTGCAGCAAAAAGTCTCTTTATTTATAGATTTTTTAGGATACTTTAAGCATTTTTCTGAATTTTTTTTTTTTTCAGTTTGCTTATTTTTTTTGTAACAGCCCTCTTTATTATCATTCCCTGGACCTCCTGTGAAAATTTCAGACATTTTCGCTCAGTAGTTTCTTTGCAAACAGCTTTTCTTTTTCCCAGATTCATACAAATGGTTTTTCTAATTTATTCACTGCCTCCTCTACGTCACAGCTGCTTCGGCTCTGTGTGATTCGGCTCCTTTTCGGCTCCTCTTCGAAGGTTAATCCAGATGTTTTTGCTTGTTTTCAGGGTGCATTCGGTTAGTTTTCGTCAGGTTTTCGGCAGCTTTTCCCTGCAATTCGGGGACCCTGTGGTGTTTGCTGAATACACCGCAGGGTCACCGAAATGCAATCGGCAAAAGGAACCGAATTGAAGAGAACGAAAAGTCACCGAACGTGCGGTGACTTTTCGAATCTCTTTGGATAACCCTGAAAGTGTACGTACTGCTTGTACATTGAAAACCAATCATTAGCATATCAAAACCCATTCACACCTTTATAAAGTAAGATTACTGCACCCCTGTAGAGAAATGAAACCCACTGTCTTCTCTCCTTTTCACCCTATTTTACTGTAAACAAGCTGCAAGGAGCAACCCCCACCCTCACTGTAACAAACTTTACTGCAGCATTCCAGCAGCCAGAGATTTGGCACAATACAGAGAGAGAGCTGTGGGGTCAGTCAGTGCTGTACAGGGATAAGATTCAGGGGGTTATAGTGAGTGTAAATCCCTGTACAGTACAGATACAAGGTGTTGCTGTAATTGCCATACACAGGCATTATGCGGCACATACAGATACAAGGTGTTGCTGTAATTGCCATACACAGGCATTATGCGGCACATACAGATACAAGGTGTTGCTGTAATTATACACAGGCATTATGCGGCACATACAGATACAAGGTGTTGCTGTAATTGCCATACACAGGCATTATGCAGCACATACAGATATTGCATTGCTAATAATCTCATTCTGATCACTACAAACCCTGATAAGCAAGAGATCTCACCATTTTATTATATGTCTGCAACACATTTACTGCATCTGCCTGTATGCAGATAATGCAGACCCCATGTAAGCAGGAGATCTCACCATTTTATTATCTGTCTGCAGCACATTTACTGCATCTGCCTGTATGCTGATAATGCAGACCCCGTGTAAGTAGGAGATCTCACCATTTTATTATCTTTCTGCAGCACATTTACTGATACAAAGTCCATTTCTGCCTGTTTGCTTTTAATGCAGAACCCGTATGACATTGTGCTGGATAAGGCTAATGTCAGACGAACGCATTCTCAGCACACTGTGCGTCCATTCTCAACTGACGTACTTTCTGACTGATGCTATTGTAGGCACCACACGGTCTGTTTTTTTTGACTGACGTTTTTTTTGACTGATGTAGATGGGAAATAAAATTAATATGTAAAATGAAAAAAATTGATACATGATATGAAAAAAATTTTGTCTGTCAAAAATGCTGGACGTCAAAAATGCCGTCCGTCTGACTACGTTCAGTACTACGCCACATCACTCCCACACAAAGCTACGCGGATGTGGCGCACTCTGTGCGTCCATCCTAGCAGTTTGACGTTCTTGCCTAAATTGTGTCCGGTGCCACGTGCGTTGTGCGTCCGCACTTCTGTGCGGACGTATGGTACTTCGTGTGTGGGTCTCCATTGATCATAATTTTATGCTACGACAGACGTTAAAATGTGTGGCAACACGGAGGTGATCACTGCGTTCGTCTGACACGGGCCTAAGGGACGCCATCTAGCGTTTACAACACTTCATCACAGTGATATTTCTGTAAAGGATAAATTGATACATGAAAAATTAAAAATGAGCAAATTAACATTATTTTAATCTTTTTTTTTTTTTAAAACATATTTTATTGTGATTTATTGTGATGTACAAGCCAGAAACGACTCCAAGGGGTGCTAGGATACAACCATAGCTAGAACAAATCAGCAAGATATAATACACCCCACCCTGTCACAACATCTTCTCATAGGACAAACTGGGGAAGACAAACAGGAGAAAGAGGGGAAAAAGATGTAGAGAGTAGAGAGGAGAAGAAGGAAGAGAAAAGGCCTAAAGGGCAGAGGGAAGAGAAGAAGGAAAAAGGAAGGAGATAAAAGAAAAAAGGAGAAAGGGGGGGGAAAGGAGGAGGGAAAGGGGAGGAGAAAGGTTCTCTCCAAGACCCAGCTGGCACCACACGATAACCCCAATCCTCCATTCCCTGCAATCATTAGGTAGATCATTATCTAAACGTCATGGTTCACCCAAGGCTCCCACAATCTAGAAAACGCATCCATAGTGTGGTGTACTCTGGCCGACAGTTCATCCATAAGGGCCACGTCTCTGATATTAGCCAGCACCCTGCCAAAGCGGGGGGCTCCATTGCCCTCCACTCTGCCGCTATGGCACGACGCCCTGCCAACGACATTTTAGCAAGTAGTTTGTTCTGGCGCAAGGAAAGGTCCTCCAAGGGGGACGCAAGGAGAAAAACTTTCGGCACAAAAGGTATGTCTCTCTCCAGCACGGTTTGAGCAAGAGAATGTAGTTTCGACCATAGTGGCTTAAGGCGGGGGCATGACCACCACATGTGCAGGAAGGTTCCCTTATCGCCACACAGTCTCCAACACACATCAGTGGTAGTCACTTTCATTTTGACAAGTTTCTCCGGTGTGGTGTACCAGCGGAATATCATTTTCAGAGATTGCTCCTGGTGCGTAGTACATATAGAGGACCTCCTAGCTGCCTCCCAGATGTCCAACCACTCATCGCCCTCCAATTCCTCTCCCAGGTCTTTATGCCATGCGTTAATGTATGTCAATTCCTTCCATTCAAGGGTCGAGGTAATAGAAGAGTATATTGTGGAGATAAGACCTTTGGGGTAGTGTTCCTGAAGGCACAAACGCTCAAACCACGAAGGCTTGGTGAGTGCTGCGGCTCGGAGGTGGGGTTTGGTGATAAAGTCCCTCATTTGTAAAAATCGAAAAAAGTAGATGGAGGCAGCGAGTGTGTGCTCTGTAGATCCGGATAGTGCAGGAGGGCTCCTTTAGGGTAGAAATCCACCAGTCGCTGAAGACCCGCATCTTCCAGCAGGCCAAAAGGCTGCGGGCACAAGCCCGGGGGAATTCCTCGTTGCGCAAGATCGGAGTCAGAGGCGACGGATAACTTGTAAGGTCACATTTAACTGCGACAGAGTCCCATAATTTCACCGCAGCCACTATGGCCGGGCATTCCGTGCGTAATGTTGGGCGATACGGTGGCGAAGTCCAGAGCCAGAATTGTGGAAGATCCGGTGACATCATGGAAGACTCCAGATCCACCCATCTCCTTGCGCCCATTGGGGAGTGCCAAGCCACTATTTGGGCTAACCGTGCTGCTCTATAGTACGAAAGGAGAGAGGGTAACCCCATCCCTCCCGCTGCCCGAGGTCTAAACAACGTCTGCCTCGCCACCCTATGTCTCTTATTATCCCACACAAAAGCATCTATAGCCGTCTGCAGTGACGTTAGATCTGATTGCGTCACACTTATCGGTAGGGCTTGGAAAAGATACAGGAGACGAGGCAGAACGTTCATTTTTATGCAGTGCACCCTCCCCAACCATGAAATATGCAGTTTAGCCCATCGGTCAAGATCACTTTTTATACATTGTATCAATGGAGCATAGTTAAGAGTAAATATTTCCGAGTGGGACCCCGGGATCCGAACACCAAGATACGATATGGACTCTGTAGTTGTGCAAAAACCATGCCGATGTTCCATAATCCGGCGTCCCCATCCGAGGCCCCCACAAGGAGAGCCGTAGACTTAGTCATGTTAACCTTGTACCCCGCCACCCCGAGAACCGGTCCAACACCTCCAACAGCCGCGCCACCGAGGGAACAGGGCAGGTAAGGGACAAGAGGACGTCATCTGCATACGCAGAGACTTTATATTCTTCCCCCTGTATGCTACCCCCGCAATCAGCGGGTCCGCGCGAACCGCCGAGAGCAGAGGCTCCAGGGAGAGCGCGAACAGCAGCGGCGACAGGGGACAGCCCTGTCGAGTGCCGTTGGTGAGGCGAAAATTATTTTAATCTTTTAACTATATTGGAATAACAATCTCTGTGCAGAATGTCTATTTTACTCTTCATTTAACTGGTAACTTCACATCCCACGTTTCAAATAATTGTTATCATAATGTTAAATGCTTATATCAAATGTGAGGGTTCATTGCAAGATGACAATAGTTATTATATATTATTAATTATTATATAATTAATAATTATAAAAATAGTAATAATTAATAATATAATTGTAATATAACTATAATTATAATATTGTATATAATAGTTAGTTGGGGCAGAAATCCTGGGGAGTTCCAACATTTTTTTAGAACCTGAAGGGCAGCACTGAGTGAGGCCGACTGGCAGGAATCGGGCACTTTGTTCCCTTCACTCGGAGCACGGACAGAAACCAAACACAGAGGTAAGTGAGAGACATACTATAAGACTAGAGTTCATACAAGTTATACAGGAGGCAGGATGGAAAATCAAGGTCGAGCTGACGGTAATGGGTTTCAGACACCGGAGCACAAAGCAGTCAAAAAACAAGACCATTGTCAGGGAACCCGAAACAAGCCAAGGTAAAAATACTTAAGAGGAACAAGGTCAATAAAACCAAAATACAATATAGCAAAAGAAATTGCATTGAACCAGAAATGGGAAAAAAGCATATTTAGATAGGACTGTGTGACGGATGCAGAAGCGGAGGAATGAAGGAGGTGGGATCTCATTCGCGCCTCTATCGTCTCATGTTTTTTGGATTCAGGTCCCACTAAAGCATTTTGGGCTGGGAAACGTGTTTTAGAAGAATGGAGCAGCCATGGAGGAAACATGAATTTGACGACTGGGATTGGAATAGAAATGAGAACTTGTTGGCAACGAGGAAGAGCTGCTCTGACATGGCTTCATCTCAGGCTTTAGTGAATAGAGCTCTAATACTAAGTGTCCAGGAAAACACAGTGTCTCTGACAACCTACACATCACCCAGGATGGAGGAATGGGAAGATCAGTATGCCGGGTGTCTTCATTGTATATTGGAATCCAGTAAATTATATTGGAAATAGTTAAATAATAACGTGAAAAATCCACCATCAGTAAAAATATCAGAAAATCCCACACTTGGTCTGTACATTACAAAACCTAACAAAGGATCATAGATAAATACTAATGACATTTAATAATAAGAATTGGTTAGAGGGTGATACAATGAAAAAACCTCAAATGATTCTATATAAGAATTTTACCCCTATTTCTCTTTCACAATTTCCATTCTCTTAAGTTACCTTACTTCCCTCCCAAAACCAAAACACTCGCCCCCACCCCCCGCTCTCCCCATAAATAAAACACACTACAAAGTATTGGCGGTTTGAAAAGGTCACGTCTTTTATTGGTTAAGGTCAGAATCATTGCCTTTATGGCAGAATTATAAGCGATCCTCGCTTTCTCAAAAATAGGTAACACCAGATAACACTGGTACCAGAAATCCAGCCAGATAACACTGGCAACTGCAATGCACCACAAGCATTGCCCAGAAATAGCGGCCGGCCCCCACGTGGCTAATCTAGCGTGACCACGCACTGCCTTCTTTATGACAAATAGCAGGCCGAGAGGATCTGCAAACTAAGAGGCACCTGTGTTTGGCCGCACAAACCACCACCCAGACCCCCTAACCAACAGAACTTCCCCCCTCTATCGCCTCTCCACGTGCCAGGGCCGCATATTTCACCGCAGATTAATCTAACCATGTTCGTTATAAACACAATCCCCTGGTTCTGGCCGCAAAACCAACAACCGGCGTCATTTAACATGGCAAACTATATACTATTGGCCATATTGAACTAAACTATGTTAATCGTTAACACCATTCCCCCGGGTCTGGCCGCAAAACCACCAGCCGGCATCAAGGTAACATGGTAACATTATATACTTGCCAATAACTCAAATAACCATGTCTTTAATCAAAAAACAATCCTTTGGCTTTGGCCGCAAAACCACCAGCCGAAGTAACTGTCGATACAATCCCCCAGTTTTGGCCGCAAAACCACCAGCTGGCTTCATGTAACATGGTGAAATTATCTGACTGCACCTCCACTAACCATGCCCATATCTAAAGCAATCCACCGGCTTTGGCCGCAAAACCACCAACTGACTTTCTGCAACATGGTACGACTCCATATGGGAACCCACGGGCGGTCTTGAAATGACTGGCGGAATCACCACTTCATTTGCCCCTATCCATGGTCCAGCTGCTCTCTGCTGACGATGTGAACTTTTCGACTCAGTATTCCGGCAGTAACCTAAAAAACAGGGTGGGTAGGGTGGGAAAAGAAAAAAGGTTAGAACTGAATTTCAGCCTCATGCACTCAATTTTTACTACCACTACCCCTCCCCCTTCCTGTTATCTGCCCTTGAGTCCAATCCCAGCAACAAACTGGGAACAAAGGGAAACTCCTCCCAACTTTCTACTTTTTGCTCTCGCTCCAATTCCGTCGTTCCTCTGTACAAAGATGTAATGAAACAGGATGCATCCAGCAAAGAGGCCACTAGAGGGCGACGAGAAATGAGAAAAGTGTCTGATGGAAACATAGAAAGATGGAAGCACACGGAGTGCATAGGGAGAATAGAAAAAGCATAATATAGTATACCAATGCTCAATAAATCTTGTGCTGTTTCTATTCTCCCTGTCTGCCCTGCACGTGCCATTACGGGGAGGGGAAACACTCACAACACAAGCAGACAGTGCGCAAGCGTGCAGAGGAATCTGCTCAGTCTTCGCTGTCCTGTGGCTGCTTTCTCAAGGAAAAGAAAGTGTTCTCCGAGTCCTCCCGACCTCCGCTCCACATACGGCCTGTTTGATAAACTGCGGCCGCCACACAGCACTCAACAGCCCGGCCGTTTTGTCCGGCCTCATCTTCAGTGTGTGGCAGGCCGGCCTGTGGCTGCTGCCTGGCCCTGCACGTGCCATTACAGGGGGCACTCACAGACAGTGCGCAGGTGTGCAGATGAAACTGCTCAGTCTGTATGGTCCTGCGGCTGCCTCACTCTTGTCCAAGGAAAAAAAAAAACAGCATGCACAAATAGCCTGCCCAGACCACCAGCAGCAGCACAGCCAGCCCAGACCAGGTCAATTAATTTGATAAAAGGAGCCAGTAGGCACAAGGCAGGCACTATGTGCCAGTCCAGACCTGTCTCACCTCGCCTGCTGTCAGTATCACCAGCGACAGCCAAACAATGTGCCAGCCCAGCACAAGCCGGAAAGAAGGTTTGGATAAGGATTTATTTGGAGGTGGTCAGCACCCAGCCAGCAAGCAGTGTTAGAGTCAGCCACGCCAATGGTGCCAGCCCAGACCAGCCTGTCACCAGTGTGCCCCCCAGCAATCAAGATCAGTGCCACACACATCTGCTGAGACTACCTCAATTAAGGTTAGTTTGGAGCCAACTCTTTGTCTCGGGGTCCTCTTGGACTCCAATCTATCCTTTACTCCTCACATTCAATCACTAACCAAATCCTGCTACTTCCAGTTCCACCTAAAAAACATTGCACGCATCCGTCATCTGTCCCATTCTGATTCTAGACTCTGCTAAAATGCTCTTCCAAGCTCTTATTTCAATATGTTTCTGTTATGGCACTTTGATGGCAGTTAAATATTTAATGTATGTTAACAAAAAATGCTTTGCTTTTTTCATTTTATTTCTATAAAAAGGCCCACCAAAATCCTCAGCACCAGGCCCATAATACTCTTAATCCGGCCCTGAGTATATCCATGAGCTGGGGCAGAGCTGGGGGGGGGCAGAGCTGGGGCAGTATATCCATGAGCTGGGGCAGAGCTGGGGCAGTATATCCATGAGGAGCTGGGGAGAAGAGCTGGGGCAGTATATCCACGAGCTGGGGGGCAGAGCTGGGGCAGTATATCCATGAGCTGGGGCAGAGCTGGGGCAGTATATCCATGAGCTGGGGGGCAGAGCTGGGGCAGTATATCCATGAGCTGGGGCAGTATATCCATGAGCTGGGGCAGTATATCCATGAGGAGCTGGGGAGAAGAGCTGGGGCAGTATATCCATGAGCTGGGGGCAGAGCTGGGGCAGTATATCCATGAGCTGGGGCAGAGCTGGGGCAGTATATCCATGAGCTGGGGGGCAGAGCTGGGGCAGTATATCCATGAGCTGGGGCAGAGCTGGGGCAGTATATCCATGAGCTGGGGCAGAGCTGGGGCAGTATATCCATGAGCTGGGGCAGAGCTGGGGCAGTATATCCATGAGGAGCTGGGGGAGAAGAGCTGGGGCAGTATATCCATGAGCTGGGGGCAGAGCTGGGGCAGTATATCCATGAGCTGGGGCAGAGCTGGGGCAGTATATCCATGAGCTGGGGCAGAGCTGGGGCAGTATATCCATGAGCTGGGGGGCAGACCTGGGGCAGTATATCCATGAGCTGGGGCAGAGCTGGGGCAGTATATCCATGTGAGCTGGGGGGCAGAGCTGGGGCAGTATATCCAGGAGCTGGGGCAGAGCTGGGGCAGTATATCCATGAGGAGCTGGGGGAGAAGAGCTGGGGCAGTATATCCATGAGCTGGGGCAGAGCTGAGGCAGTATATCCATGAGCTGGGGCAGTATATCCATGAGCTGGGGGGCAGACCTGGGGCAGTATATCCATGAGCTGGGGCAGAGCTGGGGCAGTATATCCATGTGAGCTGGGGGGCAGAGCTGGGGCAGTATATCCAGGAGCTGGGGCAGAGCTGGGGCAGTATATCCATGAGGAGCTGGGGGAGAAGAGCTGGGGCAGTATATCCATGAGCTGGGGGGCAGAGCTGGGGCAGTATATCCATGAGCTGGGGCAGAGCTGGGGCAGTATATCCATGAGCTGGGGGGCAGAGCTGGGGCAGTATATCCATGAGCTGGGGGCAGAGCTGGGGCAGTATATCCATGAGCTGGGGCAGAGCTGGGGCAGTATATCCATGAGCTGGGGGAGAAGAGCTGGGGCAGTATATCCATGAGCTGGGGGGCAGAGCTGGGGCAGTATATCCATGAGCTGGGGGGCAGAGCTGGGGCAGTATATCCATGAGCTGGGGCAGTATATCCATGAGGAGCTGGGGGAGAAGAGCTGGGGCAGTATATCCATGAGCTGGGGGGCAGAGCTGGGGCAGTATATCCATGAGCTGGGGCAGAGCTGGGGCAGTATATCCATGAGCTGGGGGCAGAGCTGGGGCAGTATATCCATGTGCTGGGGCAGTATCCATGTGTTGGGGCAGTATATCCATGTGTTGGGGCAGTATTTCCATGAGCTGGGGCAAAAATATCCATGTGTGAGCTGGGGCAATATATCAATGTGTGGCCTGGGGGCAATATATCCATGTGTGGTCTGGGGGCAATATATGTCCATGTGAGCTGGGGGCAATATATGTCCATGTGAGCTGGCGGCAATATATATGTCCATGTGAGCTGGGGGCAATATATATATCCATGTGAGCTGGGGCAATATATATATCCATGTGAGCTGGGGGCAATACTATCTTTATTATATTGCAGGAAAAAAAAAAGGTAAAAATATGGATCTTTTTTTGGGGGGGTTGGGGGGGCCCTTCATGGATTCTTGCACCGGGGCCCTCAGGTTTCTAGTTACGCCACTCAATAACCCTATAATGAAGCTGGATGCAGGTAACAAAAAGGCCAATAGAAGACGATGAGAAATGAGAAAAGGGGTCAGAAGTAAACATATAAATCTACCGTGAGATGGGAAAGAAATGTCAGTAAAATCCTCAAAAATGTAATCATTTTAAATGATATTATGGAAATGAAAATATGAAACAGATTTAACCAAACGCCTGATCAATGAGTGACACAAAAGGCAGAATGATCAGGTCCAGCCGTACAAATCCACTGGACGATGAAACAGGACGAGGAATAGAAGAGATGTATGAATAAAAACACAATAACTAAAACATATAAGACGACATAAGAATAAAACCAAGAGTTTGTAAAATTGTCTGAGGAATAACGAGTAAATAATGATATTCCAAGGAAAATAGAAACTTCCAGAAAGTTCCACTAGAGGGCGAGATAGATAGGAAATATAGGGGCTGCTCCAAGCGAGCTGTTCCAGATAAATAGTGATGTGTTATTAATAATCTATAAACTGTAAGAGATATAATATGTATGACAGAGCTGCCAATAAATCCAGATTCTATTCACTGGCTATAGATTTATACCATACTTCACCTTTTCTCATATATCGGCTTTTTCTCCATTTGGGAGTGGATTTGCTTTTATCTTCCTCTGGCTTTTTCATTTTAATGACTTGTTCATTCATGTTGTTCCAGTTCAGTTGTTTGGGAGGGATTATTTCTGAATGAAATAAGAGCGGTGATAACGGTCACCATGGTCTGACGCCTCTTTTTTCTTTCAATCTGTTTCCAGATCAGGAAAAGAAGTGATACAATAGAGTATGTCTTATACAAAGGTATAAAGTATGTACAGGGATGGATTCGCTCTCATTGACAGATCACATAGAAACACAGAACATCTAGAAATGCAAAACAATATGTGAAGGAAAAGTTATGACATTAGCATCATTCTACTGATCATGGAGCAGCTCCCTGTGTAAAGCAAAGTGATTAAGGATGGAGAATCCAGTTGAGTTTGGAGATATGTTATGTCTTCATTCAGTGAGGTTATGGGTGGGTATGACATCACGGCAGATCTTCTGCTTTAAGGATCAGGAGGGGTGATACTGGGAAGAGGAGCAATGGAGGATGACAGAACATGTGGATAAAAGGAATGTTGGGCAAGGAAGCAATCAGGGTTATTCAGAGAGCGTGAAAAGCAGGAGAATGACTGGAGAATGAAAAATTCTAGGTCAAAATAGTCAAACCAGAAAAATTCTCCCTTTCACCTCACTTTACAAATCGGCTATTTTGACCTAGAATTTTTCATTTTCCAGTTATTCTCCTGCTTTTCACGCTCTCTGAATAACCCTGAATGTGTCTGTGATGCGGAGGTTGTGCGTGTCGTCTTTCTCTTTTTATTGCTGCAACTTTACTGATTTCAGGGAATTAAGAATATAAGGGGCAATAAAAAAAGAGGGGAATATGGCATAAATAAGATAAAGTCCATTATGTAGCAATATGGGGGTAATAAAGTGCAGGATAATGGCTTGTGGACATAACGTGTGTTATAGAGTTAGTGTAGGTTGTGTCACGCGGAGAGGACATAGCAGAGATTAGGAGTGAAATAAAAAGGTGAAATGTTACAAACCCCAATGATTTCTTTATTTTAAACACCCTCTTCTTATTTCGCTCTTCGTCACAGGTTTTATTTTTAGATTTTTTCTGCCATAAATGGAAAATGTTGATTATTTTTTGCTGTTAAGTCACATGTTTCTATTCATTTTAACATTTATCTACATATTGCTTTTCAAAAGCCATAAAGATCTGGTTGTGGCGCTCGCGTTACGGTGAATCAGTCACTAGTGAAGAGTTTGGGTTAATGTTAAAAACGAGGAAACCCCAAGCTTAACATGCCCCGCCCCTTTACAATCTATGTGTGCAATCCGCTGTGACATCACTGATTCTATTTTTAATGACCTCACTGATTCTATCACAGAGGATCACTGGTTTGAGGTTTTTAGTGCTGTTAGTATTATTCAGTTCATCATTCTGTTTCTTTCCGTTATATTGTCATCCTATTAGATGCTGGGAATGCCCGGTCATAAACATTAACCCTTTAATGCGCTCCAGCTCATCACTGGGGAAGATGGGAATTGATGTCTGGCTTCTGTAATCAAGACCCTGAAGTCGGGTAAACAGCAGCAGGAGTAAGTAAGTCCTTCAGGGCCTCAGTCCACACCTTCCTTGTAGAATGTTCTGGAACACGTTTTTCTGCATTCAGAGAAAAGAGAAGAAATAAGTTTCATTTGTCATTCTGCTTCCAGCGATGGCGTCTGCTGATCTGAGAGACGAGCTGACCTGCTCCATCTGCCTGAACATTTATACATACCCTGTGACCCTGCCATGTGGACACAGCTTCTGCAGGACCTGCATTGGGGATGTGCTGGACACACAGGAGAGATCTGGGGCCTATAAGTGTCCTGAGTGCAGAGCAGAGTCTCAGGAGCGTCCGGCTCTGGTGAAGAACAGGAAACTGCGCAAAGTCGCTGAGAGATTTCGATCAATTACTCACCCAGAGCAGGAGGAGGCCGGGATCCCCTGTACTTACTGTGACTCTCCGGTACCGGCTGCAAAAACGTGTCTACATTGTGAAGCTTCTCTGTGTGAAAAAAACTTAAAGAAACACAGCAAGTCAGCAGAACACGTCTTAACTGAACCCACCACTTCACTGGAGAACAGGAAATGCTCCGTCCACAAGGAAATCCTGAGACATTACTGCTGTGAGGACGCGGTCTGTATCTGTGTGTATTGTAAGGCCGGAGAGCACAGGGGACACCAGGTGGAGACTCTGAATGAGGCCTCTGAGAAGAAGAAGGAGAAACTGAGGAATATTCTGCAGAAACTGACCTCACAGAGAGAGGAGGCCGAGATAAGAGTTCAGAGCCTGGAGGAGCACAGGAGACAAGTGCAAGAAAAAGCAGTATGGGTAACAGAGCGAGTCACTGCCCTGATTAGGAAACAGCTGGAACTCCTGGAGAAGCGAGTCCTGAGTGAGATCTCCAGGCAGGAAGAGCAGGTCTCACTCCGAGTCTTAGATCTACTCCGGCAGCTGGAAATAAAGAAGGAGGAGCTGTCCAGGAAGATGGGCGACATCAAGGAGCTGTGTGACATGACGGACCCAGTAACTGTCTTACAAGGACGGGAATCAGACAGAGACGACTATTGTGACACAGAGGAGGACACAGAGAGACGTGACATAAAGGCCTATGATGTAGAAGATTTGGATGTGGGTCTTATCTCAGTGACCTTATGCTTAGGCCTAGCTGGGATTGTGAGACGTTGCCATGTACCGGAGGCTTCAGACATGTTACTGGATGTAAACACGGCTTGTTATGATGTTTCTGTATCAGAGGATTTGAAAACTGTTTCCAGATCAGGAATAAATCAGAGACGCCCAGAAACACCAGAGAGATTTCAGGATTACCAGGTTTTAAGCTCCAGGAGTTTCTCCTCAGGGCGACATTACTGGGAAGTGGAGGGCAGTGAATCAGGGGGGTGGAAAGTCGGGATGACCTATCCCAGTATAAAGAGGAGGGGAGAGCAGTCTTGGATTGGAAATAATAACAAGTCCTGGTGTTTGGAGAAGAGTTGGCTTAATAATCAGTATTATATGAGACATGACAGTTTTGAGATCCACTTACCTCTCCCCCCTTCCTGCTGTAGATTTGGGATATTCCTGGACTATAAGGCCGGACGTTTGTCCTTTTATGAGCTGTGTGACCCGATCAGACATATACACACCTTCACTGCCGCCTTCACCGAGCCGCTCCATGCTGTATTCGGGCTATTTTGGGATAATTCCTGGGTGAGAATTTGTGGGATTTCATGACTTTGTGTCAGTTAAAATGATTTCTAGGAGTGAAAACTCTTTAACCCATAGAATGCCTTGCTGGGTTTAGCTAATAATCCTATATTAAGAATAATTGTTTAAAAAGAAAGGAATGCTTGTGTAGAAACATAGAAAAATGTCGGCAGATAAGAACCTTTCGGCCCATCTAGTCGCCCAATTACATGGATACTTTACCTGGATTTATCTTTTGTTTAGGATAGCCTTATGCCTATCCCATGCCTGCTTAAATTCAATCACTGTTTTGGCCTCTACCACTTCTACTGGAAGACTGTTCCATGTATCCACCACCCTCTCAGTAAAATAATGCTTCCTGATGTTACTTTTAAACCTTTGCCCCTCTAATGTAAGACTATGTCCTCTTGTTTTGCTACTTTGCTTCCGTTTAAATATACTCCCTTCCTCTACCTTGTGGATTCCCTTTACGTATTTAAATGTTTCTATCATATCTCCTCTGTCTCGTCTTTTTTCCAAGCTGTACATGTTAAGATCATTAAGCCTTTCCTGGTAACTTTTCTCCTTCAAGCCGTACACCATTTTAGTAGCCCTTCTCTGAACTCTCTCTAAGGTGTCTATATCCTTCTGGAGATACGGTCTCCAGTACTGCACACAGTACTCCAAGTGAGGTCTCACCAATGAAACATGATGGGATCCCCCTCTGATAATGGGCCGAGCAGGACATGAGATCCACCAACTGGCTCAAACATTACTGGAAAATCCCATTCTTAATATTCCTCTTAATGGAAAGTTTCTGGATCAGGTTGTGCAGATGTAAATGCTATTTCCCTGTGATTGCGGATTGGCTGAATGTTTAACCCCCTGATCGCTGGCTATTAAGCTGATCCTTTGAGATCTCGTGGCTTTGCTCCTGATTTATACTGATTGATTGATCATAGAACTGATACTCGCTGATAGATTTGTAATCAATAAATCTGATTTCTATTTCACACAAACGCTGCGTAAAGAATGACTTGTCTGTGTCCGTTCCCTCCAATCAGTGAAGAGTTTTTATATGTGCACGTGGATTAATATACAGAGGTCACCCAGGGGTTAAAGGGCCAGAGCCTCTAAAACTGAAATGTCCTTATTGTGTTTATTTGATGTTGCTGATGTCTTACATGTGCTTTGTTTTTCTCTTGTATGTTTAGTTAAGAAAATATTTTCCTCTATATGTGTCACTGGGTGCATCCATTGTGTGATATTTCCCTCTATATGTGTCACTGGGTGCATCCATTGTGTGATATTTCCCTCTATATGTGTCACTGGGCGCATCCATTGTGTGATATTTTCCCCTATATGTGTCACTGTGTGCATCCATTGTGTGATATTTTTCCTCTATATGTGTCACTGGGTGCAGCCATTGTGTGATATTTTGTGTCTTTCCATCTCTTGCTCCTCACTGTGTGGCTTTGGTCATAGAATGGAGTGAATGGCTCAGTCGCCAACTCACATCATTGTATTGTGTGGGATGTATTCAAAGGACATCACCAGGGGTAGATTAGAAATCTTTTAAGCTCCTTGTCTAATCTCATTCAATTGACAGCTCTTATCTCAGGCAGCCCGATGAACAATTACGCCCTGCAGCTTTAACTAAACATTCTCTTTTCGATCTCATTAACTGTTAAATACTGTAGATTAGAAAAGCCACAGAAGTAAATATAAGCCATTGGTAAATGTTGTTTCATCGGAAAAATCAGCAAAATGGTAGAGAGAAATAAAAAAATAATTATTTTCCTTCTTACATGCAATTACTTCAAACAAGGAAAAAAACAGCAGCATGTGCTTTATAATGTGTTTTATAAAGTGTTTTATAAATTGATTTAGTTTGTAATGCACATGAAATCTAGTTACAGTTAGCGTAATTTATACTGCGCCAGCATATTCTGTAACGCTTTACAAAGGAGGCGCACAAACAGAAGACGTACATGATACAAAAGACATCCCTGCCTGTAGGATAACTGTCCAGGTAATACAGCACTTTAAACCAAGCGCTCAGCTAGACATCCCGTGAGCTCACAATCTAAGGGACAGGGGTAAGTGAAACAAATGGGAGCAGAGGGAAGGTGAAGTCGGTGGCCAGAAAGAGTATAGTAGGGATTACAAGGGAAGAATCAGAAGCATGGTCTGAGTAAGAGTAATTAGAGAGAGAAGTGGAAACAACTGGAAAAGAGACCTGAAATTAGGTACCGGGCCTGGGTGGGACAGCAGAGGGAGAGAGATGCAGGTCAGTCTGGGTGAGTATGCTGTGAGGAGAGAATGAGGTTTGGTCAAAGTGTCCAGATTGATAACCATTTATGACGTAGGGGGAGGGAGGGAGGAGGCTGAAACAGAGGGGTTTTTTCTAAGAGCAATGGAGGGAGATTTAAAAGATGACGAGTCAGCCAGAGATTAATAAATACAGACATAAAATACATCTGCAAGAATATAGCAGCCTGGAATATAGTGTTGGATGGCATGTTGAATGGTGGACACCTCTATGCTTGGTTCAGGGCGCAGAGGGAAGAGTTGCAGGCCAGTGTATGTGAGTATGCTGTGGAGAGAGCTTCTGTAAATGGTCATGTCCCTTTAAATAACAGAAAATCCAAAGCTAAAAGCAGGAGAAATACTCGGGGACAATTCCATGTACGTGACACAAAACAGGGGTATATGGAGAGATGTGGTCGGGCAGAGCAGAGATCGGGGCTGGCAGCGCAGGTTCAGAGTCGGTTGTAGACGCAGGAGAATCAAATCACAAATAAGTATCAAATGCCAATACTCAGTGTACACAGAGAAATGACGAGCGAGGCTGGAAGCAGCTATATAAAGAATATAAGGCCACACGGCGCTATATAAATATCTGCTTCATGCGGATAAGATAGGTGACTTTATGTGGGAAACAATGTTTAACCCTTTCGCTGCGGTGGACGCGCTCAGCGCGTCCAACCGCATGTCACGTTCCATGCGGTGGATGCGCTGAGCGCGTCCTGCCTTTGGGGTCAGTGTTCGGCCGGGTTCCGGCCGATCACTGCCCCCCCCGGTGCGGGCTGACATCCTTGATGTCAGCCCAGCACCCAGAACCGCCGCCGGAGTAATTAGGTGTCATCGCGGCGGCGCGATGACACCTAATTCAGGCGCCCCCCCCCGCATGTGCGGAGGAGGCGCCTGAAAGGGAGGGGGGGAGGTCCTTCAGACCTCTCTCCCTCCCGATCGGCGGCGTTGCGGGGGTTAACCTAGGCACCATTTGGAAGGGCACAGCCTGCCCTTCCAAATGGTACCTGGCATTAACTCCATGGGTGCCGGATCACGAATCAGCGCCGAAAAGCGCCAGTTCGTGATCCTTTCCCGGAGCTGGCCGACATCTTGGATGTCGGCCAAGCTTCCGGGAATGCCCCCTGAGGACTGGCGTCATCGTGCATAGCACGATGACGCCAGTCTTGGAGTTAACCCCTAACTGCCACCAATGGTGGAGATAGGGGTTCCAATGAACCCCCTATCTCCCGATCCGTGGCAGTTAGGGGTTAATGTTTGGTATTGTTGGATCAGCCAGAGCATGGCCGTTCCAACAATAGCAAACATGAGTATAAAAAAGTTTTTAAAAAAATAAAAATAATAAAAAAAAAAAATATTTAAAAAAAATTATAAAAAAAAATAAACTAGTTTTTTTTCCTTTTTTTGGTTTGTTAATGCAGCAATATTGTTCCCATTTCAATTATAATGTGAACAATGATGCTGCACTAACGATTTTTGTATGTGGTGCGTTTGTTAAAAATCGCGTAATTTTCCCCAAAAAAAATGTAACAAGACCCCATCTCTAATTTTTTTAACAAGCGCACCCCATACAAAATATAACCACAATTGCTCGCATGTTAAAATGTGAAAAAAAACCCACTTTACACGTTGTAAATTATTGAAAATTCATATTTTATTGCATTTTTTGTTATAATATAAAGACAGGACATGACGTATACATATAATAATGACATATTATGAATCTGCCGAGTCTGATGGAAAGAACGATATATAATATGTCTGGGTCATATAATAAAATAAGCTTCAAAACGCGTTTAAACATGATGAGCAAAACCGGTAAAAATGAGCTCAGCACAGAGGTGTGAAAAGCCTCAGCAGCGAAAGGGTTAAGCAATGCGCAGATATATGTCCTCCTTCGATCGCTGTGTGCGTCTTTATAGTGAATCGTTCGCTCTTCCAAGCGGTGTGCGTCTGTTCTTCCGCATCACGTGAGTTCCTCATCATCACAACATGTGGGTTCCTCGTCATCGCAACACGTGGGTTCGGCTCCTCCTCCTCTGTCTTCTGCGCATGCACACGCTTTCATTTTCTTTCGTGACTGTTATGGATCATCCGCGTCTCTGTGATTTTTTAAAGTCCTCGTCGCCATACGTGTTTTCATTCCGTCATGTCAATATGGTCGCCCCATACCGCCTCATACAGTAACCTCTTTTTGCAACCAATCTGGCCTCATATACAGAATAAGATTATATTGGCGTCCAAATCTACTATTATAGAGATGAGCCTCAAGATGGGACTTAAAGTGGAAACATGGCCAAAATATGGTCCTATAAAAGCCTTGAAAACCAATCAGCGATTATCAGAGTGACGACTAATTACTAAATATAGGAATATTGATGCCCCTACTATTAAGGTGTCATGTATGACCACATGATTTACGTGCACTGATTATGAGCCTAAAAAGCCTAGAAAGACAATAACATTAAAGGAGAGACATTAATAGATAAAAAAAATAAAAGGTGTTTTAAAAAAAAAATAATGCACAAATGTATCGTCAATATATACAGGGATAAGTCACTTTTAACAGCTACAGTCAATGTAAAAAAAAAATAGGAACAAAACTATCAAAGATATAATGGAACTGGATGCAGGTAACAAACAGGCCACAAGAGGGCGATAAGAAATGAGAAAAGTGTCAGATGGAAACATATAAAGCTACTGTGAGATGGGACAGAGAACCAGAAAAAATCCCCCAGAAAATGAAATTATCAGGTGTATTCAAAGAAAGGTGAAACTCAGGAGAATGACTGGAGAAGTGAAAACTCTAGATCAAAATAACCAAACCAGAAAATTTCTCCCATTTATCTCACTCTTCAGATCGGCTGTTTGTTCTAGATTGTTCTCTTCTCCTGCCAATTCTCCTGATTTTCACCTTTTAGTGAATAGACCTGAAAGTGATTTTATATAATATTATGGAAATGAAAACATGAAACCGATTAAACCAAACGCCTGATCAATGAGTGACACAAAAAGCAGAATGATCAGGTACAGCCGTACAAATCCACTGGACGATGAAACAGGACGAGGAATAGAAGAGATATATGAATAAAAATATAATAACTAAAACATGTAAGACGACATAAGAATAAAACTAAAACCAAGAGTTTGTAAAATTGTCTGAGGAATAACGAGTAAATAATGATAATATCTTCCTTGATTTTGCCAAGGCTTTTGACACAGTAGACCATGGCATCTTATTACAAAAACTTAAAGACTCTGGTATTGGTGATCGCACGCTAACCTGGTTTCAATCATATGTGTCTGATCGGTCACAATATGTGTCAATTTCTTGCAGCTCCTCCCTCCCCCTCCCTGCCACTTGCGGTGTACGATACTAGGCCCCCTGCTATTCACAATATTCATAAATGATCCGCCCAACGTCTGCAAAGCCTCAACTGTACACATGTACGCAGACGACACCGTAATCTATACCAGCCAACCAAATCTCCCGCAGCTGGAGGCCGTGCTGCAAGAACAATTCACAGAGGTAGAAAAGTGGATCAAACACAACAAACATTTTCTAAATAATGACAAAACTGTTACAATGCTCTTTGGAACAAAACCTAAACGACACAAATTGCAAACACCCCATCTATGTGTCAGGACAAAATCAAATGGCACGCTGACCACAGTCACTTCTCTCAAATATCTAGGTATGTGGTTAGACCCAAATCTATCCTTTGGCCCCACATTGAAAAACTTTCATCTAAACTTTACCCCAAACTAGGTGCCCTCTACAGAAACGTATCCTGCCTGAGCCCCGCGGTAACAAAGCAGATTGTACAACAAAAGAATTGCCTGGACCTATCAGAAAGGGGAGCATGACTAATGGCCGGTGCCTGTCAATCAAGTAAAGATCTGGATAGGCATTGGTGGAGGTTGGCAACAATGTTTCTCTTACCTGGCTTCATATTCCTCTGTTGGGGGAGTGTTCTGTCTCTTGTTTCCTGACAGCGTGAGAGGTGCAGTAAAAAGATTCAGGGCTTCCTGGGGATAGTGAGAGAAAGGGAAAGTTGTTTATTATGGCATCTAATTCTTTGGAGAGTTTGATGGAGCAGTTTAGGGAGCATGCTGCGGCCCGGGTGCTTCTCTGCAGGATCTGATGGTGGAGGCCATGGTGCCGTCCCGTGAGAGATCCCCCAAGGAGAGGGTTGAAATGCGCCAGCGGAGGATGGAGAGGCGTTCAAAACCCCCGGCGCGTTTGAGCCCAAGTCCCCCGAGGATTCGGGGAAGGTGGAGAAAGGGAGAAGTTGCAGCTGAAAATGATCCTGGTTCCCCTTCCTCTGACGGTTCCATCGTTAGGACACACCGCAGAGGGCCCCTCGTGCGGGGTTGAGACGGCGAGTGAGTGCGGCGCAGCGGGCGGTGGCTTCCCCAGTTGTGACAGGTCATCAGGACGAGGGAAGAAGATGAGGTACGCACCCAACAAGATGGCCGCCGGCTCCAGAGATCCAGGAGCCCACGTGCGCAGCAGGCGCTTCCGGTGGAGAATGTAGGAAGAGCATCCACTTCCGCCCCCAGGCCCCCTCCTGTTCGGCGCAGACCGGCCGCGTCACGGCCGGCGCATCGGGCACGCCCACAAAATGGCGACACCCGTCGGAGGAGTGCTGAAAAACAGCAGGGAGAAAATTCTAATCGGAGGGGAGGTGAGAATTCGGTGGCAGTGGCTGGGAGGATATCGGCGCTGCCATCCAGGCCCTGTGGAGAAGATATATTTATAACGACAATATGAGGGAGCGCTGGGGTGGCAGATGGTGGAGGAGATGATAACACAGTAGTGAAGTAGTACGGCAGCTATGTCCTCCAAGGGTCTTTTCCAAAACCCAAAAAGAAGTACAAATGTTAAAAAAAGAGAATGAGAACAGCGCCTATACAATACCCCACATACGTGGGAGGCTGATGACACAGCAAGGAAAGCACCCAAGGAGAAAACGTGGATAAGATAAACAATGTGAACAATTACCATATATGTTCTTAGATCCAATATGGACAGGTATTGATCAGGGTACATGAAACATAAAGAGACAGATATATGGCACAGTAAGTCTGTACACTGATATCAGATGAGCACATAGGGGGAATGAACTCACATGTGGTGGAGCCTGTACAATAAAGGCTCAATATAAACACAGTGGGTCTCTTCAGGGATGACCCCGTCCCGTCCTCATGTGGTTCCAGATATTACTTGCAAGGACCATACATAGGATAAAGCAGACACAGACCATGGTACAGCATTGTAATCCACAGATATATGGGCCAGATGGTCGTAACACTTACGTGGTTATGAGCCTGAGTAGATTCACTGGCTCCGTATCAAAGCCTGGGTGTAAAGGAGGATACACCAATCCCTTTTCATGTAGTAAATAAGGTTATAAACTCTCCGCCATATGGTAAAAAATGTAATATATTAAAGAAACAAATAAAACCAAAACGCGTTTCACTGCCAGCGCAGCTTCATCAGTTGGTATCAAAATAAAAATAGAAAGTGACTTTGCAGACTTCACAAGTATACATTTATAGTACTAACAATCACATCTACAGGTGTATCAAATGATAGGACGCCATGTCTGCCTCTCAGTGCATTCCAGCCTGGATCCTGGAACTTCCGGCATTTCCTATCAGATGTCACATGACTTTATTTCCTGTGTATGTGCAGGCGCATGCGCCCAAACGTCCATCCACCGGTCCTCCTCCTCTGATGCACATGATGCTGAATTCCCCTCCTTCTGGACCCAAAAACGCCATCTTTGAAAATCCCTTAGCCCTCACAGTTTTGTGTAACATATAGGCTGAGTCCATATTTTGGGGGCGCACTTCAAAGCCACATTCTGTAAACAGGGACCTATAAAGACATGTGTACCCAGGCCGAGCATACACTCCACTTGCATGGGAAACACATGGAAACAGATGATCAAACACAGAAAACAAACTAATATCAGTGTACAGACTTACTGTGCCATATATATGTCTCTTTATTTTTCATGTACCCTGATCAATACCTGTCCATACTGGATCTAAGAACATATAGGGTAATTGTTCACATTGTTTATCTTATCCACGTTTTCTCCTTGGGTGCTTTCCTTGCTGTGTCATCAGCCTCCCACGTATGAGGGGTATTGTATAGGCGCTGTTCTCATTCTCTTTTTTTTAACCTGTGGAGAAGATACTCTGAGTCTGGGGAGTCCTGATCGGCGCTCTCAGGCTGGGAGTGGCTGGATTTGTGGTGCTGGTGGGAGACAAGAGATGCCGGTTCGTGCGGGAAGCGGTGGAGCAGTTCGCTCATCGCTGGAACCTGAGGTCCCGGTGGTTGCTGAGGGTCCATCTCTCCTATTGGCTGCACGTGAGTCTTACCTGGGGTCGGTTGCAGGTTCGCTGGGCAGCATTGGAGGCCGCCTGTCTTGGTGCATTACCAATGGGGTTAATGGAGACCCTGGTCGCGGCTGTTCGGCGCTGGCAGGACGAGTCAGTGGCTGATGCTAATGTGATTGCGCCCGGGTTGAATGTGGGGATTTCGGCGTCAGCTACGGTACTTGCTTGGCGCCAGCGGGGCAGACGTGCCAGGCTTGGTGAGAGTGCTAGGGTCGGTGGCCAGCGGGAGTTTGGAGGCTTCAAGGGCACACAGAGTTGGTAGTTCTGGGGTCTTGGCGCTGGCTCCGGTAGGTGCGCTGGCAGCGAATGCTGGTGGGTTAGTAGCACCTGACTCAATGGTTGCGGCTGCACCCTCCCTTGTGGGAGTTCCAGGCGCGGCGGCGACAGTCCTCAATGCGTCTGGTGGCGGGGGTCCGGGGCTATCCGCAGGGTCAGTTGTGGTGGCGGCGGCTTCTGATGGGAAGCTATATGGGTCTTGCGAATTATCTCCAATGGGTCTTCAAGTAACTAGTGAGATACGGGAGAAAATCTGTAAGGGCGAGTACGTTGATGTGCTCACATTGATCTCAATAGATAGGGAAACGGTAGACCGCCTGAGGCGACCTGATCCTTTTGTTGAGGAAAAAGAGAAAGACAAATTGAAGACATTGCCCCCCACGTTTGGCAATTGGCTTCAAGGGTTTTTAGCCTACTGCGCGATTCTATGCGAGAAGTTTCCGGAGCGCGGCACGGCTTTATTCGCTTACATTGATTTGATATGGGGAGAGTATAAAATCTATGGTGGGCAGTGCTGGTTCCGCTATGACCAGCAGTTTCGGCAAAAGATGGCGGTGCGCCTGGGGATGCGGTTTGATGTGCAGGATACGAACTTATGGCTGTTGCTTATGATGACTAATCAGCTGGCGGTGGCTCCCTTTCCAGGATCCGCGGCACCTAGAACCCCGGGAGTGCCTGCGGGGATCGGAAAGGGGTGGTGTTGGCTCTTCAACGAGTCCACCTGCCGTTGGTCCTCAAATTGTGAATTTCGACATGAATGCTCGCTCTGTGGGGGTCCCCACCTGGCATTTAGGTGCTTTAAAAAAGACCTAGCTCCAACTCCCAGACCTTCCGGGAGGGGACAGTTTGGTCGGCGGGATATCACCGGTGACCGTGCGGGCTCTGCTGCCCTGGCTCGGCAAGTATCCTAATCGGCGGAGTGCGGTTTTATTGCTGGAAGGCTTTCTGGATGGTTTTGTGATTCCACATGTTTATTCGGACTTTCCTCAGTTTTCCCGGAATTTGATTTCTGCGGGGCAACACTCGGAAGTGGTGGCTAAGAAATTGGCTGGTGAGGTGCGGCTGGGGCGGATGGTGGGTCCTTTTGCGGAGCTTCCCTTCCCCAATCTACGTGTGTCTCCATTGGGCGTGGTGCCCAAGAAGGAGGAAGGCAAGTTCCGTCTGATCCACCACCTGTCCTATCCAGCCGGGTTTTCGGTTAACGACGGCATTGGCAAGGATATTGCCGGGTGCGGTATTCCTCGTTTGACGAGGCGTTACAGCTTGTGCGGGACGCGGGACAGAGTTGTTTGCTTGCTAAGGCTGACGTGGAATCGGTTTTTCGTTTGTTGCCAATTAGGCTGGATTGTTACCATTTGCTGGGCTGTGAGTTTCGGGGTAGCTACTACTATGATCGGTGTCTCCCCATGGGCTGCTCAATTTCTTGTTTTTATTTCGAGCTATTTTCTTCGTTTTTGCACTGGGGCGGAACTCGGTGGTCCATTATCTCGACGATTTTCTGTTTGTAGGACTGGCGAGTTCTGTTGATTGCGCAGAGTTGCTGCAGGTTTTTAGGGAGGTAGCCGGGGAATTTGGGGTGCCGCCGGCGGAGGATAAAACGGAAGGTCCTAGCCGTTTGATCGCTTTCCTGGGTATTGAGATCGACACAGTGCTGCGTGTTTTTCGGCTACCGGAACAGAAGATTAAGGTTCTGCTGCATCTGGTGGTCAGGGCCCGAGGAGTTGCAAAATTGAGGCTGTCGGAGCTTCAGTCGTTGTTGGGTCACTTGGCATTTGCATGCCGGTTGATGCCTATGGGCCGTGCTTTTGCAGGAGATTGTCGCTGGCATCTGCAGGAATTCGGGCGGCGCACCATTTTGTGCGGATCACCAATTCTTTGAGGGCGGACCTGGTCGTATGGCAGTCCTTATTACTAAATTACAACGGGCTGACATATTGGCAAGAGGCGGAGGTGGACAACGGGTCCATCGAGCTTTTTGCGGATACGTCAGGGGCACACGGTTTTGGGGTGTATTTTCAGGGTGACTGGTGCGCACAAGCTTAGCCTCTGGAGTGGTCCTCTTCGGACCTCATTCGGAATCTAACTTTTTTGGAGCTGTTCCTGCTGTTGGTGGCCCTGGAGCTGTGGGGGGAGCGTCTGGCTAATAGGCGGGTGGTGTTCTGGACGGACAATCTGGGTGTGGTGCAGGTGGTGAATCGCTCATCGTCCAGTTCCCCTCCTGTTTTGGCTCTTTTGCGTCGCCTGGTGCTGCGCTGCCTTGAGCGTAACGTATGGTTGCGGGCTAGGCATGTTCCGGGCGTGCAGAATGTGGTTGCTGACGCTCTCTCCCGGTTCCAGTGGGACCGTTTTTGGCAGGTGGCTCCGGGAGCGGCAGAAGTTGGGACCCCTTTTCCTCCGTGGCTCTGGACCCTAGCTTCGCTGGACTGAGGATATTTTTGGAAGGTTCGCTATCAGCGGCGTCTTGGAGCTCGTATTCTCAGGTCTGGCGGGCGTGGGGGTCGGTTGCAGGGGATGAACGGGGTTGGCGGACGGCCGAGGACCGCCAGTGGGCTACGCTGGTCTATCTCCGCTCTCTCCAGGAGCGGGGGTGTTCTGGTTCCGGGGCGGCCAAGGTTTTGTCTGCCTTTTCCTTTTATGCAAAACACTGGGTTGGGTCGATGTGGGGAATGACTTTCTGTTGCGCCGGATTGTTCGGGGTTGGCGTAGAACGGCGGTACCTGATGCCAGGCGTCCCGTGTCGGGTAAGCAATTAGGGGAATTGTTGGTAGCTTTGGGGTCGATTTGTAGGGACCAGTTCGAAGTTTACTTATTCCGGGCGGCTTTTGCGGTTTTTTTTTACGGGGCGTTGAGGATAGGGGAATTGGTGGCTCCTAATGCTCGGGTGCATGCGGCTTTACGTGTGGAGCACGTGACTTTGTTGGAAAATCAGGTGCAGTTTTTGGTGGCTCGGTCCAAAATGGATCAATTGGGCAGGGGTTCTCTGATCACCCTGTGTGCGGTTGGGGGGGCGGAATGTCCGGTGTTTCTGGTGAGGCAATATCTGGGTGTTCGTCCGGAGGGAGGGGGTTCCTTTTTAGTGCATCTTTCAGGGGCTCCCCTTACGCGGCTTCAATTTTCGGCGGTCTTTAAGCGGTGTGTTAGCCTTTTAGGTTACGATTCGAGGCTGTTCGCTCCGCATTCGTTTCGGATTGGCGCGGCAACTATGGCGACGGATGCTGGCGCGTCGGACGAAATGATTCAGCGCTTAGGTAGATGGCGTTCGAGCCGCTTTCGTTCCTATGTGCGCCCTAATTTTCTTTGATTTTACGTTCCCCCCCAAGGACGGTTTGGATTCTCGGACATTCCTACGTACATTGGGCGGCCAAGCGGGCTGAGCAACGGCCGCAAGGCAGGAACCTTGGTGTTTTCCAGCGGAATTGGTAACGATTCGTTGGATAGGTATCCGGGGTTTAAGGTGGGCCCAGGTGGTTCAGGAATGCGAGTTTTTGGCGAGGCTGGTTTCTAAGGAGGTTGTACTAGTGCTGCACGCTGGGGGGAACGACTTGGGGGCACTTAGATCAGTGGATTTGATTAGTTCCATGAAGTTCGATTTGGCCCGTTGTTTTGCCATGTTTCGGGGTCTATCTTTAGTTTTTTCAGAGATTATTTCTCGCCCCCTTTGGGACGAGTTTGCGTCCCCCCGGGCTCTGGACAGGGCTTGTAAGAGGGTAAATCGTGAGGTCTCTAAGTTTGTCAGTAAGTTAGGGGGGGTGTCAGTTCGCCACACGGAATTGGAGGGAGAAAATCGGAACGTCATGAGGGGAGATGGAGTGCATCTCACGGAGATCGGGTTGGACATATTTTTGGTTGGTTTAACTTCAGGAGTGGAGGAGGCGCTGTCTGCGGGGGAGCGCAGGGGCAGCTGCTAGGGCACTAGGGCGGCCCCTGGCATTGGCGGGTTTCCTGGACAGCGGTGCTTTAAGGACAGATAAGCCGCCTTCGGGTGAGGCTATGGGGAGACGAACCTCGCTTGCGGGGGAAGAGCTCTTGGTTAACATATTGGTGGAACTGCCTATTGCATTGGGCAATAGGGCAGAGGTAACATACAAAGCACTGCAAGTTATAAGTTTATATTAATTCAATAAAGCTGTGGCCCATTCCAATTTATATAGGTGTTGTGTGGTTATTATAGTCCGGTTAAAGGGTATGGGCTGGGAAGGTCACAGGCCTAAGCAGTCAAGAATCCCCTGGACCTATCAGGAAGGGGAGCATGACTGATGACCGGTGCCTGTCAATCAAGTAAAGATCTGGATAGGCATTGGTGGAGGTTGGCAACAATGTTTCTATTACCTGGCTTCATATTCCTCTGTTGGGGGGGGTGTTCTGTCTCTTGTTTCCTGACAGCGTGAGAGGTGCAGTAAAAAGATGCCCACCCACCCCCCCGTTTGGAGTTCGTTGATGTCGTGTCACAGTTTTGGATTGGCGGGTTTCCTGGACAGCGGTGCTTTAAGGACGGATAAGCCGCCTTCGGGTGAGGCTATGGGGAGACGAACCTCGCTTGCGGGGGAAGAGCTCTTGGTTAACATATTGGTGGAACTGCCTATTGCATTGGGCAATAGGGCAGAGGTAACATACAAAGCACTGCAAGTTATAAGTTTATATTAATTCAATAAAGCTGTGGCCCATTCCAATTTATATAGGTGTTGTGTGGTTATTATAGTCCGGTTAAAGGGTATGGGCTGGGAAGGTCACAGGCCTAAGCAGTCATGCTTATGCCGGCTATTGAATACGGAGATGTAGTGTATGCAGCCGCCCCGCAAACACACCTCCAGAAACTTACTACATTGTATAACTCATTCTGTCGCTTTGTGCTACAATGTATCTACATGACTCACCATTGTGACATGTTAAAAGAGCTAAACTGGCCGTTGCTGGAATCTAGACGCTCCCTTCACCTTTCCAACCTACAGGGTTATTCAAAGAGATTCGAAAAGTCACCACACGTTCGGTGACTTTTCGTTCTCTTCAATTTGGTTCCTTTTGCCGATCCCATTTCGGTGACCCTGCGGTGTATTCAGCAAACACCACAGGGTCCCCGAATTGCAGGGAAAAGCTGCCGCAAACCCGACGAAAACTAACCGCAAAACCCACCGAATGCACCCCGAAAACAAGCAAAAACATCTGGATTAACCTTCGAAAAACCCGAGCAGGAGCCGATCACACACAGCAAAGCAGCCGAACAGGAGCCGAATCACACAGAGCCGAAGCAGCTGAGGCGCAGAGGAGGCAGTGAATAAATTAGCAAAACCGTTTGTATGAAATCTGTGAAAATGAAACGCTGTTTGCAAAGAAACTACTGAGCGAAAATGTATGAAATTTACACAGGAGGTCCAGGGAATGATAATAAAGAGGGCTGTTACAGAAAAAATAAGTAAACTTAACCCTTTCGCTGCTGAGGCTTTTCCCGCCCCTGTGCTGAGGTCATTTTTTACCTGTTTTGCGCATCATGTTTAAACCTGTTTTGAAGGCTTATTTTAGTATATGACATCGACATATTATATATCGTTCTTTCCGTCAGACTCGGTAGATTCATAATATGTCATTATTATATGTATACGTTATGTCATGTTTGTATATTATAACAAAAAATGCAATAAAATATGTATTTTCAATAATTTACAGCGGTGTAAAGTGTTTTTCCACATTTTAACATGCGAGCAATTGCGGTTATATTTTGTATGGGGTGCGCTTGTTAAAAAAATTAGAGATGGGGTCTCGTTACATTTTTTTTTGGGGAAAATGACACCATTTTTAACAAACGCACCGCATACAAAAATCGTTAATGCAGCATTATTGTTCACATTATAATTGAAATGGGAACAATATTGCTGCATTAACAAAACAAAAAAAAAAAAAAAAGTGTTATTTTTTTTTTTTTTAATTTTTTTTTTTAATTTTTTTTTTATTTTTATTTTTATTTTTATTTTTTTTTTACATATTTTTTTACTTTCATGTTTGGTATCGTTGGAACGGCCATGCTCTGGCCGATCCAACGATATCAAAATTTAACCCCTAACTGCCACGGATCGGGAGATAGGGAGTTCATTGGAACTCCCTATCTCCACAGTTCGTGGCAGTTAGGGGTTAATGCTAGGACTGGCGTCATCGTGCTGCGCACGATGACGCCAGTCCTCTGGGGGAGTTCCCGGAAGCTTGGCCGACATCCAAGATGTCGGCCAGCTCCCGGGAAGGATCGCAAATCGGCGCTTTTCAGCGCCGATTTGCGATCCAGCTCCCAGGGGTTAATGCCAGGCATCATTTGGAAGGGCAGGCTGTGCCCTTCCAAATGATGCCTGGGTTAAGCCCCTGTGAGCCGCCGATCGGGAGGGAGAGAGGTCCGAAGGACCTCCCCCCCCTCCCTTTCAGGCGCCTCCTCCGCACATGCGGGGGGGGCGCCTGAATTATGTGTCATCGCGGGGGCGCGATGACACATAATAATGGCGGCCACTGCTCCGGATGCCGGGCTGACATCCAGGATGTCAGCCCGCACCGGAGGGGCCAGCGATCGGCCGGAACCCGGCCGAACGCTGACCCCAATGCGAGACGCGCTCAGCGCGTCCTCCGCATACCAGGGGCAATGCTGAGGACGCGCTGAGCGCGTCCTTAGCATTGAAGTGGTTAAAAAAAAATAAAAACAAATCGGACTTTTAAAAAAAAAAAAAAATTAAGAAAAATGCTTAAAGTATCCTAAAAAATCTATAAATAAAGAGACTTTTTGCTGCAGAATTTTATAATGAACGGTTTATTAGATATTGAATTAAAACGGGTATATTTTTAACATTGAAGCCTATGGGATTTTCCTGAATAAATTTGCCGAATTAAACCACCGAATGGCAGGGCATTAGGGGAACCTTTCACTGCTGGTTTGTGTTCTCTGAATAGACGAAGCAGTGCTTTTTTATGGGGATTTCACTGGCCTCGAACAGGCCCCCGAACAGGCACCGTATGTGCAACCAATTTGCCAGGATTTGGCGAATTGCCTGCTCTCTGGATAGCCGAATGGCCAGGAAAGGCAACCGAACGCTGATTTTCAGCGTTCGGTTACCTTTCTCAAGCAATTCGGATCTCTTTGGATAACCCTGCTAGTGTTTAAGAGCTTTTCTGGGAAGCTACCACCCTACCTGAATAGGCTGCTTCCCTCAGCAGTTCCCTCATCCTATAACCTCCGATCCAGGACCAGCACCTTACTTGCAATACCACAATACAAAAAGCAAGTGTCTCGATCCTCATTTTCCTACAAAGCACCACAATTATGGAATAACCTCCCAGACGCCATCAAATCTTCCCCCAGTCTAAAGTCCCTTAACAGCTCCATATTAACATACCTCAATAAGGAATGCACCTGTAAACATGTAACATAGTGACTATATTTCCTACATATTTATTTTCTGTTGATCTGTATATTTGTTTTGTGTTAATTTCTTGCATTTTACTACTTTGTATTTTTGTAACCATATTCTTGAACCCAGGACATACTTGAAAACGAGAGAAATCTCAATGTATCCTTCCTGGTAAAATCCCTTATAAATAAATAAAATAAATATTACAAGGAAAATAGAAACTTCCAGAAAGTTCCACTAGAGGGCGAGATAGATAGGAAATATAGGGGCTGCTCCCAGCGAGCTGTTCCAGATAATTAGTGAAGTGTTATTAATAATCTATAAGCTGTAAGAGATATAATATGTATGACAGAGCTGCCAATAAATCCATATTCTATTCACTGGCTATAGATTTATACCATACTTCACCTTTTCTCATATATCGGCTTTTTCTCCATTTGGGAGTGGAATTGCTTTTATCTTCCTCTGGCTTTTTCATTTTAATGACTTGTTCATTCATGTTGTTCCAGTTCAGTTGTTTGGGAGGGATTATTTCTGAATGAAATAAGAGCGGTGATAACGGTCACCCTGGTCTGACGCCTCTTTTTTCTTTCAATCTGTTTCCAGATCAGGAAAAGAAGTGATACAATAGAGTATGTCTTATACAAAGGTATAAAGTATGTACAGGGATGGATTCGCTCTCAGTGACAGATCACATAGAAACACAGAACATCTAGAAATGCAAAACAATATGTGAAGGAAAAGTTATGACATCAGCATCATTCTACTGATCATGGAGCAGCTCCCTGTGTAAAGCAAAGTGATTAAGGATGGAGAATCCAGTTGAGTTTGGAGAAATGTTATGTCTTCATTCAGTGAGGTTATGGGTGGGTATGACATCACGGCAGATCTTCTGCTTTAAGGATCAGGAGGGGTGATACTCGGAAGAGGAGCAATGGAGGATGACCAAACGTGTGGATAAAAGGAATGTTGGGCGAGGAAGCAATGTGTCTTGTGATGCGGAGGTTGTGTGTGACGTCTTTGTCTTTTTATTGCGGCAACTTTACTGATTTCGGGGATTTAAGAATATAAGGGGCAATAAAAAAAGAGGGGAATATGGCATAAATAAGATAAAGTGCATTATGTAGCACTATGGGGTAATAAAGTGCAGGATAATGGCTTGTGGACATAACATGTGTGTTATAGAGTTTGTGTAGGTTGTGTCACGCGGGGAGGACATAGCAGAGATTAGGAGTGAAATAAAAAGGTGAAATGTTACAAACACCAATGATTTCTTTATTTTAAACACCCTCTTCTTATTTCGCTCTTCATCACAGATTTTATTTTTAGATTTTTTCTGCCATAAATGGAAAATGCAGATTATTTTTTGCTGTTAAATCACATGTTTCTATTCATTTTAACATTTATCTACATATTGCTTTTCAAAAGCCATAAAGATCTGGTTGTGGCGCTCGCTTTACGGTGAATCAGTCACTAGTGAAGAGTTTGGGTTAATGTTTAAAACGAGGAAACCCCAAGCTTAACATGCCCCGCCCCCTTTACAATCTATCAGGGTAATTCAAAGAGATCCGAATTGCTTGAGAAAGGTAACCGAACGCTGAAAATTAGCGTTCGGTTACCTTTCTTGGCCATTCAGCTATCCAGAGAGCAGGCAATTCGCCAAATCCTGGCGAATTGCCTGAACATACGGTGCCTGTTCGAGGGCAGTGAAATCCCCATGAAAAAGCACTGCTTCGGCTATTCAGAGAACAGAAACCAGCAGTGAAAGGTTCCCAAAATGCCCTGCCATTCGGTGGTTTAATTCGGCAAGTTTATTCAGGTGAATCCCATAGGCTTCAATGTTAAAAATATTCCGGTTTTAATTCAATATCTAATAAACCGTTCATTATAAAATTCTGCAGTAAAGAGTCTCTTTATTTATAGATTTGTTAGGATATTTTAAGCATTTTTCAGAATTTTTTTAAAAGTCCGATTTTTTTGGTTTTTCTTTTTAAGTTTACTTATTTTTTTCTGTAACAGCCCTTTTCATTATCATTCATTGGATCATATGTAAATTTCAGACATTTTCGCTCAGTAGTTTCTTTGAAAACAGCGTTTCACTTTTCAAACATTCATGCAAACTGTTTTTCTAATTTATTCACTTCACTCGTCTGCGGTGTCGGCTTTTTCCGGTGGCTTCGCTGCGTGGGTTTTTCCGTGGTTTTCGGCAGGTTAATCCAGATGTATTTGCTGGTTTTCGGCGTGCATTCGCCGGGTTTTGCGGTTAGTTTTCGCCGGGTTTGCGGTAGCTTTTCCCTGCAATTCGGGGACCCTGTGGTGCTTGCTGAATATGTATAAATGAGACTGATTGTGTAAATATTGTCTCTGACTCCAGCTGCAGGGTTTTATATATTTATTAAGAGATCATCTTATAACAGGTTCTAATCTACAGTTCTGCTAACTAGTCCGTGTCCATGTGACTCCTCCCCTATATCCTGCTGAGCTGCAGTGTAACACATATATCCTTCCCCCTGGTTACAAACACTCTCCTTCCTGGTTCCACACATATTGATACATCTTTCCCTTTTTGGGAAAATGGAAGTTGTTTCCTTTAGCTCAAGTCTAGGAGGTAGATGGATCGTGAAACGGATTCTTGTAGTGGGTCACATGTTAGTCCACATAATCATTTAGATATGCTGGTTTTAGGATGGATCTCCCGCTTCTAGTCTGGGTGTTTCTGTATCCTTGTGGTTGTTCTCGTAGAACATTGGTGTCATCCCCCAGTCTTTCTGTGTCTGATATTTCACAGTGTGGTTCTTCCTGATCTTCTTCTGGGTATTTGCTATTGATGGCTGGTTTGTCTCGTCCGTGTCATATTCCTCTTGATTGCTACTTTGGGTCCTTATTTGAGGCCTGTATCGTCCAGTGCCTCTCAGGTGCCTCCTATTTCTTCTCAGAACTTGTCCTGACTCTGTTACAACTTCATAGGACCTGATTCCAGCAGGGGCTCTTAGGCAAGCTTTCCGCCACTCTTTTCCCTGGTTAATTGGTGATTGTACCCACACCTGTTCGCCAACATTTAGAGGCCGCAGGTCTTTGGCTCCCCTATTATATTGAGCGGCTTGCAATGCACGTTGTTTTGTGCATAGAATTTGGTGCCTGTCATTCATCCCGTGATCCTTCATTAACAGACTTCCTCTCATTGGAAGTAACGATTTGGTCCTTCGACCCATCAGTCTTTGAGCAGGACTGCACTCCAGACCTTGCGTTGGTGTGTTGCGATGATCCAATAATGCTAGGTAGGGATCATTACCAGAGGACACAGCCTTTTGCAGGAGTCTCTTGGCCGTTTTTACTGCCGACTCTACCTTCCCATTGCTTTGGGGTATCCTGGTGATGAGGTAATGTGGTCAAAGTCCCAATTCATACTGAATTCTTTAAACTCCATCGAAATAAACTGGGGTCCATTATCTGAACATACAGTGTCTGGGATTCCATATCTGGCAAAATGAGCCTTCAATTTTCTTATCACTGTTGTTGATCTTGTATCCTGAATCTGGTCTATCTCCCAGAAGTTAGAGTCATAGTCCACCGTTATTAAATACTCGTGTCCGTGGAATGTGAACAAATCAGTACCGATCTTTTCCCATGGTCTAGTTGGGATCTCATGAGGCATCAAGGTCTCCTTTTGTTGTTTAGTATCAAATGACCGGCATATGTCACATTGGTCAATGTACTCTTTCAACTGCGCATTCATTCCTGGCCAGTAAACAGATTCCCTGGCTCTACGTAGACATCCTTCCACGCCGAAATGTGAAGAATGGATCCGAGACATAATATCAGATCGAAGTTCAGATGGTATAACAACTCGCTCGCCTTTGAATAGTACACCATCCTGTACACTCAGTTCATCACGTATGTGGTAAAATGGTGAAGCCTCTAGAGGTACCAGTTCCTTTGCATGAGGCCATCCCCTCAAAACAATGTGCTTCACTGCTTGTAAAGTCTTGTCTTTATCGGTGCTTTTTTGTATAGCGTCAAGTCTCCTGTTTGAGATGGGTAGATATTGGAGCATGTTTACCGTTTCAATCTGGTGCTCCACTGAGCCCTCCACGGAACCCTCGTCCAGATAAGCCCTACTCAATGTGTCTGCCACTGCCAGAGACTTTCCTGGGCAGTATCTGATGAAAGGTATTTTAATATGGTAGATAATTCATTGAATTCATATTTCTATATTCTAGTAATATTTGATATCTATATAAATATATAGGGCCAGATTGACTGCTCAGCAAATGCCTGATCATGAGGTAATGCTGAAGTATGGTCTTTTTCTTGGCTTCCTGTTGTTATCAAGGAGTGCAGATGGTCTATTCAAATTCATTTCCTCTAGAAACTATGAGAGGCTTACCAGCCGAGAGGAAGGGAAGGATACACATGGTCCATGGTCAATTGTTTAAATACATCCTATGGAACATTCCTATTCCTAGAATAGGATATAGCTGTGATGTCAATTTAGGCGTGCCTACTAGGCTAGTACAGGAAATGTTTGTGTAAGTCTAGGTACTGCCCAAAAGTAGGAAAAACACCTCTTCCTATAATGCTGACGTATCGGTTTGTAATTCATGAATTTGTGACGCTCCAAATGTTTGACAAAACTACTGGGTGTATGAAATTTTGCCCAGAGTAAAAAGAAACCACTTAAGGCAGCACTTGTGTCCTGGTTTTCTGTTATTCTCACTCGAGTTGTTTTCTGTATGGTCACTGGGTCTGGTGACAAAGCAGCTATCTCTCATCACTGGATGTGGCCATTCCTGTGATGTTCTTGCAGTATCCATATCAATTTGGTGTCAGAAGTGCGGATTTGAACTAATCAACTTGTCTTGTGAGTATGGGTTACATATCTATTTTATTAATATTTATTGAACCTAATATTCATCATAGATAACTTGCTTGTTCAAATTTACGAACTCGCATTATTTGGTTTGATAGTGCAAGAGTTTATTTTGAATGATTTGATTGTTTAAGTGATGGTGAATGAAAAATAGGATTTTTTTACAATCGTCTGGGTAAAGAATAGTGATCCTTTCTCTTTGTTTCCTTGATCAATTGTTGGATGTCCCCGCAGTTAGTGACTCACATTTGAATTGTGTTGTAAAGAGTATTATATTTTAAAAGATTAATACCTTTAAGTTTCCCGCCCCGAGAATTGGATCTCTATTTACCTGACTACTTGTTATTTCCTATTTGTGCGTGTTTTCCCTGATAGTGTAGTTAAAAAGATTTTAAATAGAATGGAGATTGCTGTTTTGTGATTTGGCTCAGTGACAATAGAGGAAACTGCGCATTTTTGCAACCCTTTCCCTCACCCTTTTAATTGCGCTGGCCCTTCTCCTTCCCCCCTCCACCGCGCCTTTTTTTGCGATATGGGTGCCAAAAAATCCTCCCATATAGATCCAAAAACAACGGGCAAATTAGATAAGCACTTCAATAAGAAGTTAATGCCCCAAAATGGCCCTGCTGAAACGCCCGCCGATTATGTACAACGTGTTGCTGGCGGATATTTCACCACGCCCTTTATAGATTGTCTCGCTGGCTGGACTACAGCCATGCATTCTTTTGATCCATTCCCAAATTCAGGAAGCTTCTCTTCCTATCATATGTCCATGATAAAAGGCTTATGTCTTGGCGACCAGAAAGCTTTCCCATATTTCCAACCTGACTCAAATTGGGATAGAAAATATATGAAGGAATGTGGTAAAGTGTGGATTCACTTGTCCTCTTCATATAACCCCATTTCTAAAACTCCTAAAGATATATCATGGTCCATAGGTAATCCCCCACCTTACAATTCCTCTCCTCCTGCCCTTTCACAACCTACTCCCAAACCCTCTTCCCTTTATCCCAGCCTTGACCCTAAGACTTTGGCAGCTGTGATTACAACTATTGAAACGACTACAAATCCTCTGCTTTCCCCCGAAGCCCTAACACAAAATATAGGTGTTTTAGGTGCATCGTAGGAATACCCCATGTTGAAACAGAATCTGACACAGAACAAGATGAAACTAGCACATATGATTGGCAAAATAAAACCCCTATGTCTAAATTCAGTACATCTTCATTTGTATCCACTTCCAAACCCAACCGTGTAGGATACTCTCCCCAAATGCAATCTTTTATTGACCAATTTGAACCCCAACTTCAGAACATAATAACTAGGACCCAATCTGGCAAAACTATCAACCCCCCTGCTAGATATCAGATGCCCTATTTAATTGCAGGAAATAATGTCGTTATTATGCCCCCTGATATAGGAACCTTAAATTCGATAATTAAGGGTTCTCCTAGTCCCAGAATTCCCCGACCGACGCGACAACACAATACCTTAAACGGGCGACACGAGGATTGCAATTAACTCAGGAAGATTACAAGTTGATCATTAACGGTGTCATGGGATATGCTGATGACACTGGTTTTGATTGGACTCGTGTTCTCTCACTTCAACCCCCCATGTTCCTCTAATAGGTGCCCCTATTACACCCCAAAATTTGCCTTTACAAACATCGGCCCAGATTGATGATATGTGGACAGAAGTTTGTGATGAATGGACTCGTAATTATGGAGCTCGACGTTCTATGGTCGCAGCCATTGCATGCAAACAAAATGCCAAAGAATCTGTCACCGAATTCGTCCACCGGTTCCATAAGAACTGGAAGGAGGATGCCGGCATGACATTAGATGGAGATATGGGTCTCCTCTACACTCAAACTCTCATGGGTAATCTCAGAGATGATACCCAGAGAATTGCTAAACAGGTGATTGATAACTGGCCAACAGTGGTACCTATTGATCTTAATAATAGGCTCCTTGTTAAAGATTCTGCTGGTTGCTTTGACCTGCAGCATTCTAAATATATGTTAGCTGTTTTTAACAGTCCTTCAGGTCCCCCAGGTAATAATGGTCCTCGCCCTAAACGGACTTATTATCGTCCTCAACACCCCACACGTACCCTAGGTACTTGTTTCATTTGTGGAGATCCAAATCACTGGCGTAATGAATGCCCTCATAACCCCAGGAACATTGGCAATACTGCTATGAACCCCCAGCCAAGATCTCCAACAAGCAATGCTGTTACCTCTCCTAACAATGTCTGTGATCCACCTCGTCATAAGATTGATTGGCAAAACCAATCAAATGCATGATGTGGCCCAGAGGCATGCTCCATCTCATGTGTTCAGGTTTCAGAAACAGTTGACCATTTGCCCCTAGTGATCCTTAATTTGGAGGATCATAAAACCCCATTCCTTGTGGATACGGGTGCTACAAATTCGACGCTTACAATAGAGTGGTGTTTGTGGTCAATTAAACCTGCTGAGACGCCATCTTTGGGGATTAATGGAGTTCTAACAGATACGTTTGTCACCCCACCCATTGCTATTTCTTCAATTCTTCTCCTGCCTCTGTGTTTCATTCTTTTCATGTTCTCCCTACCTGTCCTGTTAATTTGTTAGGCAGAGATTTGCTTTCTTTGCTTGCTGTGTCTATTATCTGCATGCCATCTGGATCTTTACATGTGGATTCTCCATTTTTTCTTTTGAAGCTGCTCCCAGCACATGTCATCCCCCAACAGCCCCTCTCCTCTCTCCAGTGTCTCCACCTAACACTTCCTCCCATTCCTTCTCTCCTCTTCACTGTGCTTTCCTTTCAGCACCTGATCTCGAATTGTGTGTACATCCGGATGTATGGGCAATTGATGAATACGATGTGGGTTCTATCTCCTGCTCTCCATATTCTGCAAAATTAAAAAAATATGCAAGTCCTGTCTATCACAAGCAATATAATCTGTCACCTGCTAAAGTTGAAGGAATACGGGAATTCATTCGCCGCTTCCTTGCTACTGGCATTCTGCGTCCATTGTAAGTTCGTACAACACGCCTGTAAATCCTGTGCCTAAAGAGATGGATATCGCTTTACTCAGGATTTCAGATCTCTCAATGAAATCATAATTCCTATTTCTCCAATTGTACCTGACCTCCCAACCCTTCTCACCTCCATACCCCCAGACTCCACACATTTTACAGTCATAGACCTAAAAAATGCCTTTTTTTCTGTCCCAGTACATCCAGATACACAACACATTTTGGCTTTTACATTTGAAGGTAGTCAATTTTGTTGGTCAGTTTTACCTATGGGATTTATTGACAGTCCTGCGTCTTTTGCTCGTGCCCTGCGTGAGACTCTGTTGAGTTACAGTCCGCCGGAAGGCTCCACCTTACTACAGTATGTGGATGACCTCCTCCTATGTAGCCTCAGCCAAGCTGCATGTTACACTGACTCTGTTGCTCTCTTAAACCATCTACACTCAGAAGGCCACAAGGTGTCCAGAAAAAAGATGCAATTTTGCTCCACCTCTGTTGAATATTTGGGTTTCGTTCTCACTGAGGGATCTCGTGTCCTCTCACCGTCCCACATTCAGAGCCTGCTCCAGCTCAAGCGTCCTGCCTCCAAAACAGACATGTTGTCCTTTCTAGGGATGGTGAATTTTTGTCGTCATTGGATACCAGACTGTTCCTATTATGACTCTGTTCTTCGTGCGTCTGCTGCGCGCACAGCTCCGGACCAAATTGTTTGGTCTCCGGACATGGTGTCTGCCTTTGATACGTTAAAGGAACTGTTGGCTACTGCACCAGCACTGGGGCTACCGAACTATAAACTGCCTTTTCACCTCTACTGTAGGGAGGATGGGCGCACAATGGCGGCTGTTCTTGCACAGGTCCACGGGGGGCACTGCGTCCAACTGCATTTTTGTCAAAAGTCATGCCACCTGTTGTTCAGGGAATGCCAAATTGTCTCCGCTCCTTGGCTGCCTGTGCCATGGCTGTGGAAACAGTTCAGTCCTTAACCCTAGGTACTGACACGATTCTCCATACACAACACAATGTCTTGCATGTACTTCGTAACCTTTCTACCCAGCACATTTCTTCCCAACGTTTGTCTGGTTATGAAACTGTACTAACTTCTACCTCCAATTTGTCTGTCAAATACTCTTCTGTCACTTCTGGTCCTTCTGTTGTTCTAAACGCTCTCCTGCGTCTACGCGAAGACCAAGAGGAGCCTCGTGAATTACATGATTGTTCTCGCTCATTCAACTAACGACCTCTCCTAGATCTGATCTTTCTGACACTACCTCTAGAAGGTCCTGATATTCGTCATATCTTTGTTGATGGCTCCTGTTCTCGTCCTTCTGATTCACAGTATCTGACTGGTTATGCTGTGGTTGAATTGCCTGACATTGTACATGAATCTGCTTCCATTCCTTCAAATTCTTCGCAAGCTGCGGAACTCTTTGCTTTAACAGCTGCATGTAAACTTTTTAAAGATCTCCCTGTCACCATTTATACTGACTCTCGTTATGCATTTGGTGTTGTGCATGATTTTGGTGCACTATGGCATCGCCGTGGTTTTACTACGGCTGATGGACGTCCTATTTCTCATTCTCTGATCTGATTTCTGATCTCCTGTCTGCTATTCTATTGCCTTCTCGTCTTGCTGTTGTTAAATGCAAAGGTCATGATCCTGTTGACTCTTTTGTTTCTCGTGGCAATCACTTTGCTGACGCTGAGTCTAAAGCTGCTGCTCTTTCATCTCCTACCATTTCTCTTGTTCCTCACCCTCCAATTGTCACCTGCTACCTTTCTCCTTTTCTGCTGCCCCAGAAATGGATGCTTAAAGAACTCCAGGCAGGTGCTACTGAAGCTGATGTTTATCATTGGGCCTCAGAAGGCCTTGTGAAGTCTCAAGAAATTCCGCCTGATGTTAGAATTTATGAGAAAGGAGGAAGAGTTGGCTTACCTGCTGCAGCAGCGCCAATCTTTATTTTTTCTTTTCACGGTCCTGGCCACAGATCTCCCAAACTCACATACAGCGAAATGGCTAAGCATTTTTCTGTTTGTAATCTTAAGGCTATGATTAATTCCAACTTTCTCGTTGCCTTATATGTGCCAGAAATAATACACAGGGCCCAAAAATTAAAACTCAACACCTACCGCCTGCTAATGGTCCATTCCAGGAACTCCAAATTGATTTTACACACATGCCCACTGCAAAAGGTAACCTGAAATACCTTCTGGTAATAGTTGACAAGTTTTCTAGATGGCCTGAAGCCTTCCCTACTGCAAGAGAAAATGCCAGAACTGTTGCCAAAATTCTTTGTAAAGAATTAATACCCAGATATGGATGCCCCATATCTATTGATTCAGATAATGGTCCTGCCTTTACCTCCAAGATCACACAGGAATTGGTAAAATTAATGGCCATTCAATGGAAGTTTCATTGCCCATACCATGCGGAAAGTTCCGGAATCGTGGAACGGCAAAATAGAAATATCAAAAATAAACTTAGAAAAGCTACTGAGGGTACCTTCAAGAACTGGCCGGATTACCTTCCAGCCATTCTTGCAGAAATAAGAATGACCACCCATTCTGTCACTGGCCTTTCCCCCTTTGAAGTTCTCATGGGAAGACCCTTTCCTACCCCATGGATTCCTAAGCAAGGTCCCCTGGTAATGTTACCAGGTGATCTGGATGAATTTAGAGAAGCATATGTTACTCAATTGCTTAAAACATTGCATGATTTCCATAGAACGGTCTCCTGCTCTTTCCGCCTCTCTCCACAGATCCTACTCACCGTTTTGTTCCAGGAGATCGAGTGCTCGTGAAGGCCCTGCATCGTCACAAAACCATTGATCCACCATATGGAGAGCCGACTACCGTCCTTGCTGTGACCAGAACCGCCGTACTGACTGATGAATCACCTTCCTGGATCCATGCATCAAGGATAAAGAAAGCGCCATTCATCCCTGATCCACCTGTGACCTCAACCCCAGACGTGGAATCGATGACCCCTGCTTCTAGATGACCTCCTCCTGTGACGTACCCCACTGATGAATCTGGAGTGTGGGCCACAGCAGTTGTCAGCCCCTGCTAACCTGTTGGCTGGTTTCCCAGCTGAAGAATCGTTTTCCCCCCAATTTATTTTTTTATGCCTCTTAACTGTCCTACTCAACCTGAAGAGTAGTACCTTTTTGTCCTCATTTACACGAACTGTTTATTTTTTGATGAACTTTCCTTTTTCACAAAGTAATACATATTGTATTTACTCTGATTTTACACTTGCAGTGTCTATTGCTAGAACTACTACCAAGATGTTTTGCTCTTTTTCCAAGAACTGTTGTATTTTTGTTGGTTCACTTTTAATCATTATGATTTATTTCATAATACTTTCTGGTAGCTCATGTTACTATCACAGATGTTTCTGGGAAGATATTGTAGGTCCCCACAATATCTCCTTTGCTCGTCCCCCAGTTCTTAATATGCGTTTGAAAAGAGACTTGCATCGACCTAATAACTATGCGTATGCTGCTCAGACTATATATGAACTTTCAGGTTTCAACAAGTCCTGCTGGATATGTATGGCCAAACCAACTAGTTCTAAATATGGTATACCGTATGAAGGAGTTGCTTTGAATCTAAGTCTTTTTGATGATGATTTGTTTACATTGCCTACTTTCTCTAAAACTACTAACAATCCCGGTGCCACTTTTATACGTGCTCCTCTCTTACAGGAACATCGTGGTACTGCAGTGATACGAATGAGATTTAACATTACTGGTAGAATGCCTTCACCAGAACCTAACAGAAAGGAACCTCCTTGCCAGGTTATAATGGATCATATGTATGTCCCTAATAATTCTGAGATGAATCTACAAGCCACTTTTCGTGTTTCCTTTCTTTACGGTAAAAGTTCTTCGTCCTGGTTTAGCACCCCTTGGCATTCTAAGTTAGTGTCCTCCCCCTTTGTTCTAACCCAGGTATACCAGATAAATGTGTAAGTTTATGGCAATGGATGGATAAAACTTTTCCTGTAAGTGTTGGCAACGCCAACTCTGCTGATTTCATGTTTGGATGTATTAACGCATCCCAAATTAATGCTACCCATGTTTTGTTTAAAAATACTGTGTGGAATGTAGCATCTTTTGGGAAACTTAACTTACATGATTCCAACAGTCCAAAAGATTGGACCTTGCAAGTGGAAGATGGCACATACTCTAGTATGATAATGGTTGCAACATATATATTGATGCTTATGCTACCTTGCCCCTTAACCCCCCTTTTTACTGGTTATGTGGTAAATGGGCATATTTGGTAATACCTAGAACTTATGTTGGTGAATGTGTTTTGGGTCTTATTGGTCCATCTCATACTATTCACCCTTATGTTCCGTCTGGTATGCGCATTGACCTACATAACACTGTACATCGCTCTCGTCGCTCCTCCATATCTGTCAAAACCTCTGAGGCAGAGCGATTTGGTGGAATCTTGCTACCCGCATATGGTGTTGCTCGTTTGTATTCTAAAATGAACCTTTTTGTTGACTTAGTTGATGACTTGTTTAATCACACTACACATGCTCTAGCAGTTCTTTCTGCTGAGCAACGTCAGATTAGAGATGCAGTAATTCAGAATCGTATGGCCCTTGATTATTTGTTAATGAAGGAGGGTGGTGTATGTGGTCTTCTTAATTTGACCCATTGTTGTTTTCACATTGATGACATTTCAGGTGAAGTTTCTCAAGATATACATGATATTGAGGAAATTCAAACCCAACTCAGGAAAGTATCAAGTCCCTTAGATGGATTTGATTGGACCTTTGGCTTTAGTTCTATTTTTGGTAGCCTAGGTTCAACTATTTTACATGGTTTAATGTATCTCGTTATGATTATTCTTGTTATTGCCATTTTTTACAAATTGTTGATGCTATGCCTTGAGAAATGTTGCGTTTCTAACTCACCTATGATGCCAGCCTATCCTATACTTCCACCCCCACCTACTTTGATTCCTTTTCAACGTTTCCCTCTTATGAGTAATGACTAATCTCTCTTATTTTTATTTCTACGTATTAGAATGATTTATATGTATAATGTGATGACAATGTAACCCCATTTGTAATAGGTTCACTAGTTTAGTTTAGTTTAATTTTCTTTTTAATTAGTGATCACGTGATTCATGATCAAAAGACGGATTGAAAGGTATTTTAATATGGTAGATAATTCATTGAATTCATATTTCTATATTCTAGTAATATTTGATATCTATATAAATATATAGGGCCAGATTGACTGCTCAGCAAATGCCTGATCATGAGGTAATGCTGAAGTATGGTCTTTTTTCTTGGCTTCCTGTTGTTATCAAGGAGTGCAGATGGTCTATTCAAATTCATTTCCTCTAGAAACTATGAGAGGCTGACCAGCCGAGAGGAAGGGAAGGATACACATGGTCCATGGTCAATTGTTTAAATACATCCTATGGAACATTCCTATTCCTAGAATAGGATATAGCTGTGATGTCAATTTAGGCGTGCCTACTAGGCTAGTACAGGAAATGTTTGTGTAAGTCTAGGTACTGCCCAAAAGTAGGAAAACACCTCTTCCTATAATGCTGACGTATCGGTTTGTAATTCATGAATTTGTGACGCTCCAAATGTTTGACAAAACTACTGGGTGTATGAAATTTTGCCAGAGTAAAAAGAAACCACTTAAGGCAGCACTTGTGTCCTGGTTTTCTGTTATTCTCACTCGAGTTGTTTTTCTGTATGGTCACTGGGTCTGGTGACAAAGCAGCTATCTCTCATCACTGGATGTGGCCATTCCTGTGATGTTCTTGCAGTATCCATATCATCTGATACGTGCATCGTACATTTGAAGACGTAACATCATACGCTGAAGACGTCGGGGTGCTTTAAGTAAAGGTTTCTTCATAACGCTTTCAAGGGGCTTATGGTCGGACTGTACATCTACTGATTGTCCAAATGTGAATTGATGAAATTTTTCCATGCCAAAGAGGACTGCTAACAACTCCTTCTCAATCTGGGCATAACCTTGCTCTGTCTCCGTCAATGCTCTGCTTGCAAAAGCTAACGGTTGCTTACTCTGCATCAGTGCTGCTCCCAGACCTCTCTCTGACGCATCGCATTGTAGTTCCAATGGTTCTTCTGGGTTATAATACTTGAGTACTGGCGCACAACTGATTTTTGATTTGATCTGCTGAAATGCCCCTTCCTGCACTTCAGTCCACTCCCACACTGCATCCTTCTGGGTTAGTTGGCGCAGAGGTTCACCTGCATCTGATATGTTCTCACAAAACCTTGAAAGATAGTTCACCATCCCCAAAAATCTCTGTACTCCTTTAACGTCTGTGGGTCTGGGCATTTCAGTAATGGCTTTTACTTTGCTGGGGTCTGCTTGAAGTCCCTGGGCTGACAATAAGTGACCAATATAAGGTACTTCAGTTTTTCTTAACTGGAATTTCTCTGGATTTAGTTTGAGCTGTCGTTCTCTGCAACGATCTAGTAACTTCCTCAGCTTCTGATCGTGATCTTTAATGGCTTCCACATCAGTTTCTCCTTCTCCTACAATCAGGATATCATCTGCAATAACCCTGATACCTGGTAGCCCTTCCAGTGCATGATTTAGTTTTCTCTGAAAAACCTCTGGGGCAGGACTAATACCCATAGGCATCCTAACCCACCGGTATCGGCCAAAAGGAGTAGAAAAAGTGGTTAAGTAGCTGGAGTCTTACTCTAATTCGATATGCCAAAATCCACTCTTTACATCACACACTGAAAAAATTCTTGCTCTTGCTAGATCAGGAAGTATGTCATCAAGTGTAGGCAAAGGATAGTGGCTCCTTTTCAAAGCTTTATTTAGAGGCTTAGGGTCAATGCAAATCCTTAACTTCCCTGATGGTTTCTTCACTATCACCATACTACTAATCCAGTCTGTGCTTCTCTCTACAGGGGTGATAATCCCCTGTTTTTCTAAACTGGCGAGCTCCTCTTGAAGGGGTTTGAGTAATGATACAGGAACTTTTCGTTTTGGAAGTCTAACAGGCTGTACAAGAGCATCCACTTCCAATTTCAATTTTCCCTCTAGACAGCCCACTCCTTGAAAAATATCAGCATACTCCTTGTTGATGGTTGACCAGCCCCACATAGCGCTATCTGACTGTCTTGTTCCACAGTTAGGATATTTTGGTGCTGCACCGAGATCAGATCCATGGCTTGGATAGCTCTACTTCCTAGTATAGGATGACACAGCTCTGAGTCAATGACAACAAATTCAGCCTGATATAACTTTTGATTGCATGGGTTCCTTATTTTGAACTTACATATCCCTACTGGTGTCAGTGTACTCTTATTGTACATCCTTAGTATCTTATCACAGGGTAGAATTTTAGATTGGTCTTTCACCATCCTTGCTGGTAGGACATTGCAGTCCGCCCCACAATCCATTTGGAATCTCACAGCTTGCTGGTCGATGAGCATGGTAGCAAACAAAGCTGATGAAAATTTGCTCGTAGATTTCTTCAGTGCACAAATCTGAAAAGCTGGTTCCAAAGTCAGACCCAGAATGTCTTCGTATTCCTCTGAATCCGCTGTTTCCTTATATACAGCTTGTACTGCCGGCTTCCTTTGTTGGTGCAGACTGGCACGGCACTGGTTAATGAAATGATTGGCCTTACCGCACCCCTTACATTGCTTTCCAAATGCTGGGCATTTCTCTTTCAGTTTCTCGTGACGCTTACCACAATATATGCACTGTATTATCTTATGTGGAGTCTCTGCCATTCTGCTCGGACTCTTCCTAAGAGTGTAGCTTGTTTCCATTCCATGGACTGACACTGCACCGGTGCTGGACCTCTCTAGGAGCTTCACCCTCTCTGTAGACAGTTCAGCAGCTCTGCCGATTTGTAGACATTTATCAAGTGTTAAGTCCACTTCTCTCAGTAAACGTTCCCTGAGGTTAGAATCTCTTGTGCCACATATAATTCTGTCCCTTATTAAAGAGTCTCTGATATTACCAAAATTGCAGGTGGCTGCCAGTGTACGCAGCTCTGTGACATATGCATCTATGCCTTCTTCTTCCCTCTGACTCCGTGAAAAAAAATTATATCTTTCCACAGTCTCATTTTGTTTTGGCTCACAATAATCATCAAATGCTTTCATTAGGACAGTCAGTGAGGGAGCTGCCACTCCTGGGAGAAGGGTGTCTTTAACCTCTCTGCCTTTATCCCCGATCAAGTACAGGAACAGCTTTACCTTCATCTCTTCTGGTTTATCAACCAGGACCAGGTCTGTGTATAGAAGCATTTCTTCTTTCCATCTCTTCCATGCCTGAGACAGATTTCTTGCCTGAAAATCCAGGAGACTGGGTGCTTTTAAACCTTCCATATCTGCTTTTGGAGTAGTTTTCAAATGAGATCCGCTGCCACCATGTATAAATGAGACTGATTCTGTAAATATTGTCTCTGACTCCAGCTGCAGGGTTTTATATATTTATTAAGAGATCATCTTATAACAGGTTCTAATCTACAGTTCTGCTAACTAATCCGTGTCCATGTGACTCCTCCCCTATATCCTGCTGAGCTGCAGTGTAACACATATATCCTTCCCCCTGGTTACAAACACTCTCCTTCCTGGTTCCACACATATTGATACAGAATACACCGCAGGGTCACCGAAATGGGATCGGCAAAACGAACCAAATTGAAGAGAAGAAAAGTCACCGAACGTGCGGTGACTTTTCGAATCTCTTTGAATTACCCTGTATGTGTGCAGTCCTCTGTGATATCACTGATTCTATATTTAATGACCTCACTGATTCTATCACAAAGGATCACTGGTTTGAGGTTTTGTACTGACGAGAGACTGACTGGGAGCGAAGAAGCTTAAGCAATTTCCCTGTTTAAAGAAAAAGTAGAAAGTACAAAGGGGGAGGAGTTACAATGGTTCGCCTTTTGTTTCAGGAGTATCGCTGGGATTGGGTCTCGGGGCAGATAACAGAAAGGGGAGGGGCAGGGGTAATAGAAAAGGGTAAACAAGGGACAGTAAAAATCAGTCTAACCTTTGTCTTTTTCCCACCATGTTTTTAGTTTACTGCCTGTTTTACCAGGTCGAAAAGGTCACGTCGTCAGAGAGCAGCATTGCCCACGGATAGGGGCTAATAAAGTGGTGATTCCGCCAGTCATTTCAAGACCGCCCGTGGGTTCCCATATGGAGTCATACCATGTCGCAGGAAGCCGGTTGGTGGTTTGTGTGGCCAAAGCCGGTGGATTGCTTTAGATATGGGCATGGTTATTTGAGGTGCAGTCAGGTAATTTCACCATGTTACATGAAGCCAGCTGGTGGTTTGTGCGGCCAAAGCTGGGGGATTTTATTGACAGTTACTTTGGATGGTGAAATATGTGGCCCTGGCACGTGGAGAGGCGATAGAGGGTGAGGGTCTGTAGGTTAGGGGGTCTGTGTGGTAGTTTGTGCGGCCAAACACAGGTGCCTCCTGGTTTGCAGATCCTCTCAGCCTGCTATCTGCTATAAAGAGAGCAGCGTGTGGTCGCGCTAGCTCAGCCACGTGGTGCCGGCGGTTGCCAGTGTTATCTGGCTGGATCTATGGTACCAGTGTTATCTGCTGTTACCTATTCCAAGAAAGCGAGGATCGCTGATAATTCTGCCATAAAAAGGCAATGATTTTTTGGCCTTGATTATAGATAAAAGACGTGACCTTTTCAAATTGCCAATACTTTTGTCATGTGTTTTATTTATGGGGAGAGCGGGGGCGGGAGGGGGGGATGGTTTGGGGAGTTGAAGGGAAGTAAAGGTAATTTAAGAGAAAGGTAATGGTGGAAGAGAAATAAGGGTAAAATGCTTATAGTGCTGTTAGAATCAGAATGGTGAACTGAATAATACTTTCCGTTATATTATCATCCTATTAGATGCTGGGAATGCCCGGTCAAAAGACATTAACCCTTTATTGTGCTCCAGCTCATCACTGGGGATGATGGTAATTGATGTCTGGCTTCTGTAATCAAGACCCTGAAGTCGGGTAAACAGCAGCAGGAGTAAGTAAGTCCTTCAGG